>JAWQFJ010017584.1:5000-12848 GCA_034096865.1 Theodoxus fluviatilis
CTAGCTTCCGCCGGTAGGTCGAAGTCCAAAAATCCGGAGGTCGTTTTCGAAAAGCTTTATTTACACACAGCGACACAATTAGTAATCAGCATTACCATAATAACTTCACTCTCGGGCTCCATCACGTGAGCACACAATTGCTGTTATCCGCTCTCTCACTTGTCACTCACGCTCTCCCGCAGCTCTGCTGATACACATGTACTTCTTGCAGGTTATAGAACTTTAGACAATGAACGAGAACAGACTAGACCGTCTCAAAGCTGCAGGAAACGATATCACACACCCTTTCAAAGGACGACCGTGCCGAGGCTACATCACGTAACTAAGCAACAACCTTGTGAAGAGGACTGGCATGTAATGTAGAAAATACCACGGTGCTCTAGTACATTCCAGCATTTTCACAACACACACATTGTGTCTCCCTACGCGATTTGAAAAAAGTGATTAACTAGCGAAATCGTGACATGACTTGTGTCTTACTGTAACCAGTTCTAGTGATTTACGTGGTCAATGGCCCTACATAGCCTGCACAGACTGGTAGGCTGCATTCATCGTCTTCATCATTATCATTGTCATTGCACACGTTAACATGCCGTGGGAGGGATTCTTGCGAACGGGAAGGACAGAGAGCGACAAGAAAAGATTAAGTTATTATGGCAGAATTATGATTCAGCAAAAGTTACTCACTTCCCTGCTTTAATATTCTCAAGAATGAGGTTTTCATTTAACACTGAAATGCCTTTTTCACAAAGCGTTATATGGACTTGAAAACTGCCACATTCGATGTTGTATACATATGTATTCTAGCCTCCCTCTCCCCACCCACTATCTCTCTCTCTCTCTCTCTCTCTCTCTCTCTCTCTCTCTCTCCCTCCCTCTCTCTCTCTCTCTCTGTCTGTCTTTGTCTTTGTCTTTCTCTGTCTCTCTGACTTTCTCTCACTCTCACGCAGTTGCACGCACGCACACACACACTCGCACACGCGCGCACGCGCACACACACACACACACACACATCATTTTGTTGGTCAGAATCATCCATGACCAATGCTTTTGAATCTTTATGCATGATGTCAAAGATGGTAAATAAAAAAGAAGACTGGTCGTATATTCATTGTATTGTTGTTTGAAGAGTACAGTGCTGGTTGCATTTTGTGACGGCAACGTGGTATTGCTAGTACTCATTTTTCATTTGTTTGTGTGTGCTAACATCAACAACAGAAAGTGAAAAACTACAAGATCACTGTGTATATGGTATGGATAATCGGCAGTGCTCAGGCCATGCTGTGTTGTTTTTTACTGAACCGACTTCCACAGTCTGTTTTTGCAACCTTACCGTCCGGAACCATTTCATCAGACAGTCTGCTTGTATTACTTGGGCTGTCATGGCGTTTTCCTCAGTGATCATTTGATTGAGTTTTGTTAGCTGATTTTTGTTCACTATTTTGTCGTCGGACCTGAGGCCTGGCAAATAAAGTTTCAAGGTTCTCTCTCTCTCTCTTTCTCTCTCTCTCTCTCTCTCTCTCTCTGTCTCTCTCTCTCTCTGTCTCTCTCTCTCTCTCTGTCTCTCTCTCTCTTTATCTCTCTCTCTCTCTGTCTCTCTGTCTCTCTCTCTTTATCTCTCTCTCTCTCTTTCACACACACACACACACACACACACACACACACACACGCACACACACACACACACACACGAGCACATTAACTCTTTCATTCTTTTGCTCAGTACGAGTTCATTTTCTAACATCTACATTTGAGCATACACATCAGCATTCTCTCTCTCTCTCTCTCTCTCTCTCTCTCTCTCTCTCTCTCTCTCTCTCTCTCTCTCTCAGTCTCGAGTGCGCCCTGGCCGGAGTAGGACGTGTCTGTGTGTTTTCGACATTTTCGACTCTGTGTTCTGGAATTTTGACTTTTCGGACTCCTCTGTCTGTACAATCTAGGATAGGAAGACATGTAAGTAAGTCACATCGTTCTCGCGGCACGGCCATTTAAGATTTGGTTGTTTACATTTGTGTTGAATGCTGATTTTTGGACGGACCGTGCTCGGCAGAACGGCTGCGTCAGCAGGATTGCCAGCGAGCTCACCAGCAGAGAGGCGAAAATTCTCCAAGACTTACGGGAATAGGGACATCAGGCTTGTTACCGTAACAACCGGCTGTGGTTCCAAGATGCCAGATCCAACCATCACGCGTACAGCCGACCGCAGACTTCCAGGTCTCGTAAGAGAGGAAGACAAACAAATCGGACACACGGCAGATATCGTCCTGCCCCAGGACCCGTATTCACAACGGCGATTTATCGGCGATTTATTTTAACTCCGATTTATCTCTAAACTCAGACGATTCCAACTGCCTGTTCCGCTCTCCCTTGGCTGGAAACCAGTATATATAGCAAAGCGCAACCTAGGATCCTCTGACGAGCGTACCTTATCTAACCGATCAAGATAACGCGGGGCTAGGGGATAAATCGAGTGTTAAAAAGATAAATCGCCGTTGTGAAGGGAGGCATCTTGGACTCGATGATGGACCTGTGAGGTCGACACAGCAAAATGCAACAATAGACAAATGGCAACAAGATTACACAGGGACATGGGCTCACCCAGATGACTACGTCAGACAAAGTCAAGAGAGAGTATCTTTGGTCAGAGAACATCCACTTACTCACACCGAGCATTGGCCCCAAGGCGATCTAATGAACCATTTAGGGGATATTGACGATGTCCATGACTGCCAGTGGCGTCCGCCTGACCATCGCCAACGTGAGAGAAGTCGCTCACACTTGACATTGGACAGAAGTGATGATGCCTGGCAGAAAATAAAATCAACCCTGGCAACTGGAGGCGATAGGGCTTCACCTGGAATCCATTGCCTGAGAAAGCCATATCTGACCCACTCACAACAGAGATCAGATGATGTCATTGAAATCTCCCAGGGTTCGGTGATGTCCTCATCAAACGATGGCAGTTCAACAGGTGACTTGGATGAGCCTGTTGAAGAGTTAAATGAAACAGTGGAATTGAATCAGCAAGACACCTCTGACCTGGCCATGACTTGTGGCCAAGAGGTCAACAGTGAAGAATCCACAGCACAGGTGCAACCTCAGGCTCAAAACCAGATGCAGTTGGAAGCAGATTCTACACCAAAAAGGAAGATTCAGAGGTCATTACATGAATGGCTTAAAAATACCTCTGGTGTAGATGCGGCGAATGCCTGTGCGGGGAAAAACATACCATCAGTGGAAGTCCAGGGTGAAGAGTGTAGTGACAAAGGCCAAACTGACAAGAACTCTGCATCAGCGTGGCACGGCAGACTCCGCAGCACGACTACTTCGACACAGGAGGCGGAGAGAGCGGAATCTTCGTCGTGACTGCGAGGCCGACGCCCATTGCTAGAGTCAGACAACAGAAATGAAGGGGTCGACCGTGGAACAACTCTAAGGATTGTAGGATGGAACGTGGAAGGATTGTGTCCGAAAATCACGGAGCCAGGTTTTCTGGATTATTTACATAGTTTTGATATGTGTTGTCTCACGGAGACATTTACCTCTGTAAACTTTTACTACCCTGAAGGACTGAATGTGTTAGACTGAGAGAGATAGATGGATGGAACTATGAACACTTAGAGAGAGAGTTAGAGAGAGAGTTAGAGATAGAGAGAAAGTTGAAGGGAGATAGAGAGATATAGAGAGAGAGATAGAGAGATAGAGAAAGAGAGAGGGAGAGAGAGAGAGAGTTATAGAGAGAAAGTTAAAGATATAGAGATAAATAGAGAGAGAGAGAGGGAGAGAGAGAGAGAGAGAGAGAAAGAGAGGAGAGAGAGAGAGAGAGAGAGAGAGAGAGAGAGAGAGAGAGAGAGAGAGAGAGAGAGAGTTTTGAGTGCCTACGTCATGTCATTCTTAAGTTTTTTTACGTCACCTGTTGCATCATTTATGTTTGTCTGTAACGTTCACTGAAGAAGGGCGTGTGCCCGAAAGACTTTGATTTTGGTGTTTGTCGTGTGTTTGTTTCTTATTGATAGTAAACTTTTACTTTAGCATACATTTTGAAGGCTATATGACACTACACTCTCCTGGGATAAAACTATCCAACCAAGGAAGAAGGTCAGGAGGCGTGATGATGCTTGTGAAAAAAATGATTTCGGAGTATGTAGTGAAATTAGATACCGACTGCGATACGATTCTAGCTTTAAGGATTCGCAGCGCTCTCTTGAAAGACACAATTGTGATATG
The DNA here is from genome assembly GCA_034096865.1 of Theodoxus fluviatilis. Taxonomy (NCBI): domain Eukaryota; kingdom Metazoa; phylum Mollusca; class Gastropoda; order Cycloneritida; family Neritidae; genus Theodoxus; species Theodoxus fluviatilis. The sequence goes on from JAWQFJ010017584.1 coordinate 9,228, forward strand.
CGCGTATATCCTTCCTGTCGACTCACCATACTATAAAGCAAAGAAGTATCCTCAAATATTATCATCCTGGAAGATCTAATACTAAATTTCCAGGAAAGGTATTCAGGAGCAGCAGTTGTGATTTGCGGTGATCTGAATTCTATATATCTATAGAATAGGAAATTGAGAAACGCACATAGAAGACGACAAAAACTTTGACGACGCCAACGAATTTGTGTTGACATCTTGCCCGTGTGCAAGCTTCAGATCACCCAGGGTGTCGCAAGACAAGACTACGAATGCCTTTGGGAAACTGCTGAAGGACTTGTGCAAAGTTCATCACGCAGCTATTTTGAACGGGTGCACAGGTGGTGATGGACGGGGTCAGTTAACCTACCTGACTCCAAACGGAGACAGCGTCAATGACTATTGCCTGATCATCGCCCAGTGCCTCCCGTACGCTGCTGATCTTTACGTAAATGTAAAGGTAAAGGTAAAGGTGTGGTTTTTTATAGCGACTTACACCCTTTGTCAGGGTCTCAAACCGCTTACACTTTACCCCCTGATCACTGGGCATCTTCATCAATCCTCACTGGTACCTCACAACAAACATAGTGACAGACATTTAAGACGCACACAGTCAGGTACCAGCACCAACTCCGCTCCCTGGGGAGTATTCCAACCCGATGCTGGCGCTTGGCCGCATACAAGGGTTAATCGCACAACGTTTTTGCCAATATTGCCCTCACAGGTACCCGGTTTTACTCCTGGGTGGGGAGAAACAATGCGAGTTAAGCATCTTGCTCAAGGATGCAACTCTGGAAACCGCGCAGCTTCGAACGCCGTACCCACTGGCCGCAAGCGACTGTAGGTCCAGCGCGCTAACCACTCGGCCACAGAGCCCCATGTGGAATCTCCGCACATGCCCCTCGACACTGTGTTTGGACCCCGCAAAACTCACGACTCCAGAGAAGACGTCGAGGACTAATGTGAAACTATGCTGGGATACAAACAAGCTAGAGGAACTAAAAAATGAAGTTGAATCACCTCTCTTTGGAAACCAGATAGCTAAGGCGACCGCGGCTATTGATACCTCAGTTGATGACGCTCTCATTCAATTCCTAGAAATTTTAAGTGCGTGTGCAAGCTGTCTCAAAAGGGAAATAAAAGTTGACAACCAAAGGCCATTGAAACCACGGACCCCTTGGTTTGACCAGAATTGCCGAGAAAGCAAGAGAAAGGCCCATACTGCTCTGAAAAGATTGCGTAGTTCCCAAACCGTGGAGGCAAAAGAACAATATGTTCTATCCAGACTTCAGTATAAAGACCTTATCAGAATGAAAAAACTATGTCATTTTGCTGAAAAGCTTGCAAGATCCTCGTGCATTCTGTGCCATAGTAAAGAGTTCTTCAAGACGCTCAATTCCACCAGATATTAGCATTGCTACGTGGAAATACCACTTTGAAAGTATGTTTCAAACCAGTGACACCTTAGTAGGTGATATAGAAATGGGGGACGTTGTGCACCATGAGTTGTTGGACGCTGTCATTAGCAGAGAAGAGGTAAGAAGTGCCATCAACAATTTGAAACATTCGATAGCTCTAGGTTTAGACGGCTTACCTGGTGGTTGTTTCAAATTTGCAGGTGAAAGAGTCATTCCATTTCTGACTAAATTATTTGATACACTGTATGATATGCATGATATTTTCCTGAAGTGTGGTCCCGATCTATGATTCTCCCAATGTACAGGAAGGGAAATGTGCTGGACCCTGAAATTATCGAGGCATCTCTTTGCTGTGTGCTATGAGCAAAATCTGTGCTACAGTTTTAACAAAACGTCTGCTTGCATAGATGGAACTAGAAAGTAAGATATGTGAAGAACAAGCAGGATTTCATACTCGACACTCAACGCTTGATCATATATTTACGATTTATTGCATGATCCTGAAGCATGTGTATGGAGGCAGGCGAGGTAAACTTTACCTTGCCTTTATTGATTATAGGAAGGCGTTTCATTCTGTTAAACATAGGCATCTCTGGGAAGTGCTTAAAGGTGCATGTATATCAACAAAATTCCTTTTGATGTTAAAGGCCATGTACGTCAACATGCAAGGATGCATTCGCTGGGGTCATGGCCTATCTGAGTTCTTTAACTGTCCAGCAGGTGTGAAACAGAGAGCAAATGAGAGTCCATCAATTTTTCCCTCTTTACTAACACAGCAGCAGAGTACGTGCGAAGATTTGGCAAACACGGGGTACAGATGATGCCGGGCAAGATGGAGGTGTTTCTCTTGCTTTTTGCAGACGATGTCGCATTGATATCAACTACACCTGTTGGCTTGCAGAATCAGATAGATAATCTCGCGTATATTTCTAAGACCTTAGATCTGAGGATAAACTCAGAAAAGACCAAAGTCATGGTATTTAGGAGAGGAGGTCATCTTTCCATAGGTAAAAATGGTTTCTTGACGGTACTCCACTGCAGGTGGTAAATCGATATTGGTACCTTGTCTATGTGTTTACGACGAAATTGTCCATTGGAGCTACACTCAATGACCTCGCAGTGATGGAGAAGCAAAAGGGTTTACAGGTATTGAGAACATTGTGGAGCCTGCACAGCTTGCAAACGAGAGTATTCACAAACATCTTTGACACACAGGTCCAAGCGAACGTATTGTACGGTTCTGAGATATGGGGCCTCCAAAGAGGTTTAAGGGTAGAAAAAAATCATCCTTTCGTATGTACGAGATTTTTGGGACTACCCGTGAGGACTCCGAACCACATGGTATACGGAGATATTGGTAGATTTCCAATCTCAATCAATAGCAGGGTCAGGGTCATTAGATTTTGGCTGAAACTTTGTAAAATGAGGGAAGAGAGACTTCCTTCACAAGCTTATCGAATGCTTTTGAACTCTGGCATTGCAGGTGTCTAAAACTGTGCTGAGCTGGTTAAGAATTTCGTGTATTGGCTAGGTTTTGACTTTGTGTGGATGAGTGAAGAAAAGAGTTTTATTCATCACATTAAGCAGAGAATGAAAGATTGCTTCAAGTACGACTGGAATGTGAAGAACAGCAGTGATTAGAAGTATGTATGGTATAGAATCTTTATACAAGACTTTGGCACAGAAAATAGTTTGAACATACTTGACGTGAAAACATTCAGAGATGTGGTTATCAGGTTTAGGTTTGGAATCAATGATTAACTCATTAACAAACGACATGTACAGGTACAAGACATCAATTGTCCATTTTGTCAAGAAACAGAAAATGAAGTACACTTTTTGCTAACATGTCCTGCATATGAAGAGTTGAGGAAAAATATTTAGAACAATTCTGGATCAATAAATGGAAAGTCAAAGTTTGTAGAACTTTAATGCAGGGAAAGAACGAAAGAATGACACGGTCACTAGCAATGTACATTTTCTACGGCTTGAAGATGAAAGAACAAATAATGCAATGCACCTGGCCGATGGCCTCAATTAAAGTTCAGTTCAGTTCTCTCTGAACTTGCACAGTGTGTAGTTCCAGATCCTGCAGATATAGAATGTAAATATTTCCTGATTTTATGGAAATGTGTGCAAAAAGGCTGGAACTGTCACTTATATTTTAGCCAGAAAATGAAAACGGATGCTGTGAATA
>JAWQFJ010017585.1:0-45631 GCA_034096865.1 Theodoxus fluviatilis
GGTGATAGGTGCACCTCATCACATATGTTCAAAGACAAAATTCGCACTATTCTCAGGCATCATCCTATGACATAGTTTTCCACGCTTTCATCTGACGTCTAGACAGTGGAACGGCTAAGTGTGTATCCTACATTGTCCATTCTTCACATATGCTTACTTCAGGCCACCCCTGGCTGAACTATTGGAGGGGTTCCGGCTGATTGGGGGTGGGGGAGTAGGGGAGGGAGTGTACACCAAGAGGCTTTGGCCTACATGTATGTTATTTGTTTTTAACATTTGGATGTTTAGAAAATTGTTTTTTATGTATATGTCATTGTAGTTACTTCAAGTTCCATATTTAAATTTTGCTTCTCTGGTACACTATCTACCCATTTTAGTATGTTTAAGAAATTGTACATGTATAATTCTTGCGATAATTATACTGACTCTCTCCTCTCTCTCTCTCTCTCTCTCTCTCCTTCGCCTCTTCCTCATTCTCTCTCTCTCGCTCTCTTCTCTCTCACACATTTGAATATTTGCCTGAAGGGCTGATTAAGAAAGGCACTACTGCCTAATTCTCTACCCTTGTAAAATAAAGTTGTGGGTCTTGCAGGTGTCTCGTGAGTACGCTCACTCTCAGGTCAGCCGCGATGTGGCCTTGCCTGCTCTAGGGTGTGTCCAACATTTGTGTGAAAGAAATGGCAAGAAACACCGGCATACAGACTGCATGCATTTCACACAGGATTGTATGCAAATCTGCCCGTACATGTGACGACAGTGAGAAAGGCAACCAAACAAGATGTTTTCCTTATAGTCATTAACAGTAAAACTAATCATCCAATAAACCTCAAAATTCATTTCTTTTTGTGTGTGTTGTTAGGTGTGAATGAAAATGTTAACTATTTTGTATAGTGTCATACGACTTAAGATTTGCCGGAATGCCTCCCTACCTAGCTCTCTCAGGAGTATACGTGTGTATGCGTGCCTGCCTGCGTGCTTGCGCGCGCCCGCGTGTGTGTATGTGTGTGTGAGATTTAAAAAAATATTTGTGTGCATAGGTGTGTGTTTCTCTCTCCCTCTCTCTCCCCTCTCTCTCTCTCTCTCTCTCTCTCTCTCTCGTCTCTCTCATCTCTCATCTCTCTCTCTCCATGTCTCATCTCTCTCTAGTCGATCTCTCTCTCTCCTCTCTCTCTCCCTCCCTCTCTCTCTCCCTCTCTCCCTCTCTCCCCCTCCCTCTCTCTCTCTCCCTCCCTCCTTTAATTCCAGCCTTTCCTCTCTCCCAATTTCCTCCCTCCTCCCGCCCTCTTACATGTTCCCTTCCCCCTCCCTCCTATCCTCCTCCCCCCCCCCTTCTTTCTGGGCTAAAAAAAGTGTTCACACCTACAAGCTTTCTTGACGGTTGTCATTGATGTTTTGACTTACCTAGCCCAACCGTCGTATAGTATTGAGGGAAACTACGTGTGTGTGCTTCAGAGAGGCGATGCCATGGACGTTAATTTCAGTTCTGTTCACTGACCCAGGTCTGGGCACAATTAGTGTAGGTTTCACAAGCAATGGCACGTTAACTCAATGGCCGTTGATTTGCGGAAGTTTTTTTTGGATATAGGCTGGGGGAATGGGGATGGGGGTGCATGGGTTTGGGTGGGTGTGGGGATAAGGCTTTAACAGTAAGAAAGTTATCTACGCCTTCACTTACCCAACAGTACATCTCTTAAAATACAACAACAGCAGCAGCAACAACAACAACAAAAAAAGAAAGAAGAAAAACAACCTCTTCCTCCCACTCATCCCCCCCCCCCCCCCCCCCCCCCCCCCCCCCCCCCTAAACATTTTTCCTTTCCGGCGACGAATTTCTCCCCTTCGTAGTTGCTAAACTCACGATCGTTGAGAATTAAGGTTGCGAAAAATCTGGACGAAATTTCTTTCCAGGAGAGGCTTTCCTGTTTACACAGGGAACACCTATACGTTAGAACACATCTGACTCATCCATGCAGGCGTACGTCGTAATCAAATGTACCGTACGTGTACACTTGTGAGCAACTATTGAGTTACACATAGCCTTTTATTTCTGGCACGTCCTGTGACACGATGCAGGGCAGACGATAAGTAAGGCCCTCTAAATTTGGACGGGAAGGGAAAGTGTAAGCGATGACTGTCCTATCACAGTCGCGCGTAAGTTCCTTTCACAACTCGGCCTTGACGTCAGAGAATCGCCCACTGCCAGCACGGCGTCAGTAAGGGACGCAACTCCTGACTAGATTTCGCAATTCTTCCGGAAACATAAAGAGCCAGTATCACCAGTCCTCACAATCGCTGTATACCTGCTTGAGATCGCACACACAGGTGAGCTGATTAGAGATCTGTCATTTTTGCATGGTGATCCTCTTGCCAGTACGAAACGTTACGCGTCGCCCTCTAGATTTTCAAGCACAGGGAACTTGCGCAGTTGTATTCTGCCACGAGTCCAAAGCGGTCGAACAGGAACAACTACAACTTCACAAGATTTAGATTGCCCGTATTTGTACGCCGTTATCTGTGTGTGCATTTTCGTGGCTGGGGATATGTCGATGCATGCTGCCCCGCCCAGCATTGTTTCTAGCATAGTCATCTGTTTCATGATGTTGATGCACCGCCCTTGCACAGTGTCACCCTGCGTGTCGGATCTTGCCTGGGTCGTCGACAACTGTCACGGCACATCGAGGCAGGAAGTTGTGATGGCTGTGGATTTCCGTCTCACTTTAGCGAACTGACCGCGGCGGTGGTGAAGTGTAGAAGTGCTGTAGGCTTTAGTCAGATGTCCTGATTGTCCCCTTTGGTTGTCCAGGCTGTGATTCTCAGGCCTTTGCTGAAAGTGGAAGGTTGGACGACGTCGTTTGTGTTGAGTGCTTGCATATATATTGATCTTAAATCCCACCCAGTCCTGAATGTGATGTAGCGAGAGAGTAATCCCCACGTTGTCGCGTAACACGTTCACCTCAGTTCCTGGTGTCACACCCATGCGCTAAATAATGTCGCCACTTTTAATCCTTTCCTTAGTTGTCTTCCTTGTGTAGCCAATACTGCACTCACCTCTCGTGCAGGTCAACACTTTCGTGTCGATATGCCTGATCAGTTGAGCAATTTCTTCTCCCCTCCCACTTAAGTTTCCTGCATGTGCATGTTCACATATTCACACTTATAACTCTGCAATGTATTCATCATGAAGACGTAAATGATGATAAGAAATGTATGAAGTGCGCTATGTCTTTTCAAGTGTGAAGAGCTTGGACGTTTACACATACATAAACTTGTTGCACATTGTTTCTCTTTGTGTCAGTGACATTGGTTGTGTAACCTTGATATAGAAAACTTTATTTGGACTAAGCTGGTCAGTGTACTTCAACAATATTTCAGGGACTTCTTGGTTGCTTGCTTGATGCCCATCCAGCATGTGTGTCTAAGAATAGGCTCTCATGGAAGAATTAAGAGTTTGTGTGGGTCCCCCCCCCCCCCCCCCCCCCGCCCCCCCCCCCCCCCCCCCCCAATCATGTTTACATTAATCTTGGCCAGAATGTGCCGCAAACTAAGTCACCTCTCCAATCTTTGGGATGTCGTTGGATAAGGCCAGCTTTCACTGACTGCTTCCTTGTGCTATTTATGTATCATTCTATGGGTGTAATGCTGATATGAATATTACAGCACCACAGTACAAGGTTTTATCAGCTGCAGTTTTGTTTTATGTAGACTCATCTCCCTCATTATTACCACAGTTGTGTTGTTTGATAAGTCTGTCAACTGTTTTAAATTGATAAAATATCTCTCAAAAGGAAAACTTCAAACACTGAAGTAAACTCTATGTATCCACAATGGGCAGAGACCACTGCATGAAGCATTCTTCCTGTTCCAGACACAACACACCATGAGTTACCCCCCTTATGGTCCCCCTGGAGGCTACCCCGCAGCAGGGGGATATGGAGGTCAGCCTGGTTACCCTGCCCAGCCTGGCTACCCCGGGGGTGGTGGTTACCCTACACCTCAGGTAAGACAGGGCTGCTGCAGCAGCATGGCTGTGTCATCATCTCTGGGTGAAAACTAGCCACAAGGTCTTTGTTTGCCATTGATGTGGGTTGAGGGTAAGAAAAGACCACTGCACCTCCCTGTGCAGTTCATTACAGGTGAATAACACAGGAAATAAAGACTTACTCTTACTCTAACCAGCCGTACTGATGTTCATGGTCAGTGGCCTTACTTAGCATACACAGGCTGGTACGGTAGGCCGTACTGATGTTCATGGTCAGTGGCCTTACTTAGCATACACAGGCTGGTACGGTAGGCCGTACTGATGTCCATGGTCAGTGGCCTTACTTAGCATACACAGGCTGGTACGGTAGGCCGTACTGATGTTCATTGTCAGTGGCCTTACTTAGCATACACAGGCTGGTACGGTAGGCCGTACTGATGTTCATGGTCAGTGGCCTTACTTAGCATACACAGGCTGGTATGGTAGGCCGTACTGATGTTCATTGTCAGTGGCCTTACTTAGCATACACAGGCTGGTACGGTAGGCCGTACTGATGTTCATTGTCAGTGGCCTTACTTAGCATACACAGGCTGGTACGGTAGGCCGTACTGATGTTCATTGTCAGTGGCCTTACTTAGCATACACAGGCTGGTACGGTAGGCCGTACTGATGTTCATTGTCAGTGGCCTTACTTAGCATACACAGGCTGGTACGGTAGGCCGTACTGATGTTCATTGTCAGTGGCCTTACTTAGCATACACAGGCTGGTACGGTAGGCCGTACTGATGTTCATTGTCAGTGGCCTTACTTAGCATACACAGGCTGGTACGGTAGGCCGTACTGATGTTCATTGTCAGTGGCCTTACTTAGCATACACAGGCTGGTACGGTAGGCCGAAACAACCCTTCATTCAAAAATATTTGGCTATTGTTGCAACTTCGTGAAACATTTTTGTTTGCTTTTGTTTTGTTGGCACACCAAAAACTTGAAATTGCCATTATAATGAATGTTGTTAAGAAAAGTTTGGTTCAGATATGTGTAGGAGAACCCTGACCTCAGATCACCATCACTGTTTGCAAGGACACCAGTTGCATATCTGAGATTCAAAGAATGCATTGGAAAATTTGTCCGACACCTGGTGGACGTCTGACTGTTTTGCAGCTGTTGCTGATATTGAGGCCAAACAAACAAAACAAAACAAAAATAGTTGTGGTTGTGGCAACCCAATGGACCCTTTTTTTCTGCTGACCCTAACTTTTTTTCAGTCATGCAAAAAAAAAAAACCCCACCCAAACAAACCCCCTAAAAAGAAAAGAAAAGAAAAAAAGAAATTGGAAGTAAACAACAAACATTGTGATCATTCTGGCACAATGAGCACTCAGAGAATGTACTATTTCAGTTTTTACAAGCATTTTCACTGAAAAAAGTGAGCTTGGAAAAAAGTTTTTATGACACATTGACACTTCTTGCAGTTTTTGACTTATAGTACTCATCGCACTCCTCCACAACAGTGGCATCATATAGGTAAATGGATATTTTAAAAATAGGGCACCAGGAACAAGATTGTATGATTGCATTTGATGTATCGCATATATCAGTGCTTGCCTCCAGGGCAGAGCATTGCCCCAAAGCATCGTGCCACAGAATCAGCTAACTTAATGTCAACACCAGTTGCTGAGGGAATGGTATTTGACATTATGATGGTGTTTTCAGGTTGCCATGCCAACGCCAGAGTCAGCAGGTGCTGGGTTTGGGGGAGGACCAGGAGGCCTGCCCTATACTGCCCAGCCAGGAGGTCCCCCACCAGCAGGATTTAGTGTGAGTCGGTTTTACCATAGGCCCCTCAGTTGTCCATCTCTCCCCCATTCCACCCCACTCAAACCCATCTCAAACAGTTGTTTTGCTTTCTTCTTGTTTCTTGTATTTTGTCTGGTTGTCATGAAGGTATACACCAGTTCGTTTCTTCATCTCTCCTGTTTATTTGTTGTGGATTACTTTATGTTCTACTGTTTTCCTTGCTCCCTTTCTGTCTCTTGCTTTCCCAGGCAATATTTACAAGGAGTGCGTTCTTCTTCTCCCCCTCTAAGTTTGTATATTTCCTCTACTCCCTCTGTCTCTTTCTGCCTTTGTCTAAAAAATAAAGAACCGTGGACAGCAACCGACAAAGTATTCTTTCGTGAGTACAGATGGCCCTGAAAAGGGCCGTTCGTAAGCGGACGTAGACCAAGGGGGGTAGAGCCTCCCGCCCAGGGATGTAGACCGCCGAGTCACAAGGACGTGGCGGCTCTGTCTCTGTGGCACTGGTAGGGCTCCGTCCCTATTCACGACGTATACCTGCCAACAGGGATGGAGCCCTACCAGTGCCACAGAGACAGAGCCGCCACGTCCTTGTGACTCGGCGGTCTACATCCCTGGGCGGGAGGCTCTACCCCCCTTGGTCTACGTCCGCTTACGAACGGCCCTTTTCAGGGCCATCTGTACTCACGAAAGAATACTTTGTCGGTTGCTGTCCACGGTTCTTTATTTTTCAAACAGTATTTCGACCGACCCCGGCACCTCAGTCTGCCTTTGTCTATACAGGTCTTTGTCTCTAGGTCAGTTTGTATCAGTTTCTGCCTCTGTATATGTTTCTGTCTTTGTATCTGTTTCTTACTTTTCTCTGCATCTGTTTTTGTGTTTGTCTCTGTATCTGTGTCTTTCTCTGCCTCTGTGTGTGTGTGTGTGTGTATGTGTGCTTGTGTGCATGTGTGTGTGTGTGTGTGTGTGTGTGTGTGTGTGTGTTTATTTGTCTCTCTGTTTGACCATAAAAGACCACCTTTGGGAATTATCCATTTGCATTATGCTTGCTGTTTTGTGCTTTTTACAGCCAGGCATGACCATAAATCATTCTCTATTTCAAACATGTATTAAAATAGAGTTTAATGGTTTTCCATTTCCTATTGGTGATGGCTTAATGCGATTGTGTAGGCCTCTGTGACTAAGCGTGGAGCATTTTCCTAAAATAGTTTATTGAGGCATTTCTTTGACAAACTGGGATTGCTGCTGTTAGCGCTGTGATATGCTTTGCTGCTTGATACTTTGCCATCTGGCATTTCAATGGCATCTTTGAACTGTTCCATAGGTAGATAATAGATTCACCCAACTAAAAACACTCATCAATCCCTTTTTTTCATGCAAACACCATCACTGAAATGACTTATGCCATGTACGAATCAATATAAAAAGCCATCTCAGAGGGGCAGATGGTTCAAGCTAATGGATGTTTGTCGTAGAAAGAAAATATATATAAGGTAAAAAAGGTAAAGGTTTGGTTTTTATACAGCAACTCAGCACCCACGTCTGAGTCTCGAACCACACTACACTTTACTTCCTGATCACTGGGCTGCTTGATCAATCTTTCACTGGTAACTCACAACAAACATAGTGACACATCTAGGTTGCACAGTCAGGTACCAGCACCAATTCCACTCCATGCTCCCCATACTCCCTATTCCAACCAGATGCTGACTCTTGGCTGCATACCAGGGTTGATTTCATGGTATCTTATACAAAATATTATTATTCAGCAGCCTATTTAAAGATTAAATACGGCATTGGTGTTGGTGCATCTTGAAGTAGGGGAGACAACTTGGCTGCTCTTCTTGCAAGGGAGGTAACTGCATGCCGCTGCTGTATTTGCCTCTGACAGGTCGGCGGTGGCGGCTATCTCCCTCCCTCTGTCGCCATGCCCTCCTCCACAGGTGCCAACCAGCCCACGTTCCAGTCGCAGGTGTGCTTTGCTCCCATACCCCACCCCACCTCCCCACCCCCACCCCCATCCCCAATTCCCCACCCCCTTCCCCTGCCACCCATCAACCTCTGCTGCTGTGCCACCAGCTTGCATTTGTACTCTTGTAGAGGAAGTTTCTGCCACTCCCCTCAACTTTTTTGTGTGCATAGAAATGAATTAGATGCAGCATGTAAATACTTTTTTCTTTTTTGTTCATTGTTTCTGTTTTTCTCCTTTTTTCCCCCCTTCTCTTTTTGTTTTGTTGTTTTTTAGTTGTGAGAATTAAAGTACAGGGTGCGGCAAAATTACCGTTATGCATGAGTATGACATGAAAAAATAATGGATTTCTCTGAGTTCACACACATTACATGAGTTGTTCAACAACATACAACAGTTCAGACAAGGAAGCAGCAGTTTATTAATGTAGTCACCACCAGCCTTCACAACTGCCTCCAGGCACTTCCGGAAGGAGTCGCACGCTGCTCGGACATAGTCTTCAGACAAAGCCGCCCACTGCGTCGTGACTGCTACTCGCAGGCTATTCACATTCAGATAGCCACTTGCACAGGCCTTGGATTTCACATGCTCCCATAAGGAATAGTCAAGTAGGCTGAGATCTGGAGACGATGGCAGCCACATGTCTTTGGGCCATAAACTGCCGAGTTCCTTCACCAGCAGCTGTTGTGTTTTCTTGGCATATTGTGGCTTCTTCATCCAGTTCAGAATCTTCCTGGCATGATCTACTCTCATGATCTTCTGCGCCTCCATGATCCTGTTCTTGGTGACCACTGCCCTCGACTTCATGTGCAGATCATCTCTGATCACGTGACGCATGGTGCGCTCATGCATGCCAAACTGCTTCGCCAGCTTCCTGATGGACTGCTGGGGATGGAGTTCAACCAACGCACCACCACCACCTCTTCTGTTCTCTTCTCCCGCTTCCTTCCTTGTCCTGCCTTCTGCTCAACATTGCCACACTCTGCCAGCATGTCCCTGACTTGCTTGATCTGCATTCTGCTAACACGCAGAGCAGCACAGATCTGGGATGTCGACTCGCCTGTGCGGAGGCACTCAGCAACAAGTTCACGTTTTGCATGCTGCATGGCAACTGTGCTGCAGCTGATTCTCAGTTTTGGCTGTAAACTGCGGCTGGGTCCTGCACCTGTGCAGGGCACAGGCATACGCAATCATCATACGCAAATCGTGGCTACATAGAGCACCAAAGTTATGTAACACTTGTTTTGCCGCACCCCGTATGCCATAGTGAAAGAATAAAGGGTTTGCCATGCTTGTAGATCTTTTTATGAAATTAGACATGATTGTGATAAATAAGCATTCATGTTGCATGATACTGCTGACTTTTGAAATGGACATTTGCTTTTTGTTTTGGCACATTTCACTTAGCCATTTGTTTTTGTTTATTTGCCTCGTGTATTGATAAAACCAGTTTTTATATGAATCTAAACAAGATGTCCTCAGGAATCAACTTCATGAAATTCAATGTAGATCAATCCACTACAGACAAGCACTACAGGTAAATTAAAGGGAGTTCACAAGAGATGAATATGCTGCATCCAGCATCTTATGTAGAATGTCAACAACAACAACAACAAAAGTTGTAAAATTGAAAACAAACTCTCAAGACTTTTGTCAACTTGGAGAGCAATGTTTTAGCGGTGTTTACATCATATTAATGAGTTCCTGAAAAGTGTAACAAAGTTCACACACACACACACACACACACAAGTTCTTTTTTCTGGATTGCCTGGCTTTAGAGAGCTAATTGACTGGTATTGATAAGTGATAAATGAAGTGAAGTATGCATTGTTCCATGAAGAAAAGAAGTAAGTGATGAGTGCATTAGATCAATGAAGCTAGTCAGGACACGACACCCTACTATTATTGCAGCTTCTGTCTTTACTGTGTGGCATTGTCTTTAATGTGTTTATTTTTCCTGCAGACTCTCAAATGAATTTTTTCTTCCACTGGCACCATTGTCTCAGAGAAACAAAGCTACTTACACTGATCTATTGGCAATGAATTACCCCCATATTAGAGCAAAGTCTTTGAGGTTCTTCTTTGTCTTGACACACCAGGCGCCCTATGGGCAGGCTCCAGGTTTTGGAGGCCCCCCTCAAGCCCCAGGGGGCTACCCTGGTGCTGGGGGGTATCCCGCAGCCACCTCAGCAGGTGGCTACCCTGGCCAGCAAGGGGGCTATCCAGCTCCAGCAGGGGGGTATGGAGCACCCCCTCAACCAGCCGCTGGGGGGTATGGAGCACCCCCTCAACCAGCCGCTGGGGGGTATGGAGCACCCCCTCAACCAGTCGCTGGGGGGTATGGAGCACCCCCTCAACCAGCCGCTGGGGGGTATGGAGCACCCCCTCAGCCTGGCCCAGGGGGTTATGGTGCACCCCCTCAGTCCAGCGCTGGGGGTTATGGAGCCCCTCCACAGCCAGGGGGCTATGGTGCCCCCCCACAAGGACAGCAGCAGAGCTATGGTGGCTATGGCAACCCTGGTGTTCCTACTGGGGGAAGTAATGTGCCGGGTCCTGCCAACTACAAACAGCAGGTAAGTGTGCATGCATTCTAGTTCACTAGAGACTTCGCCTACCGGCAAAAGTATCTCTAGCCCAGTTGACATCATGTGATGGAAGGTTTTCGTCCGATTAATGCAAATGGAGGTCACACGAGAGGCTTGTGGGATAGCCGATCTGCTCCCTGACATATGCCGTTAAAGTAGTTCTAAGACTATTTCGCACAAAACTCATAACTTACTCTTGTTGAGGCAATAAACAAGCGTTTATTTGATAAAATAAAATGTTTGTGTTGAAATGGAAATAAGTTTTGACATCTGAAAATGTGGAGAAAAAAATAGTATTAGAATGAACTATTTTTTGCGCAATGCTGTAATGCAAAGGGTCAAGTCTATTACGCATTCAGTGCAAACTGTGCCGGAGTCAATCCTGACATGTGTTCACAGAATGGTGTGCATGATGGCACCGGACTCCATCAGAGTGCGTTTGTGGGTGTGTGTCTTTTTGATGTTGCCCTGGAAGATTTTTTTGGGTGTGTGTAAAATGTGAAACTTTTAATGATGCTAATTTAATTTTCCAAGTCAGCTAGATGTAGTGCTTCTCGGTGAATCTTTCTCTGTGTGTGCATGTGTGTGTGCGTGTGTGTGTGTGTGCGTGTGTGTGTTTGTGTGTGTGTGTGTGTATGTGTGTGTGTGTGTGTTCATGTGTGTGTGCATGTGTGTGTGCGTGTGTGTGTGTGTGTGCGTGTGTATGTGTGTATTTGTGTGTGTGTGTGTGTATGTGTGTGTGTGTGTTCATGTGTGTGTGTGTGTGTGTGTGTTCGTGTGTGTGTGTGTGTGTGTGTGTGCGTTTGTGTGTTTGTGTGTGTTTGTGCATGTGTGTGTGTGTATTTGTATTTGTGTGTGTGTTTGTATGTGAATGTGGGTGTGTATGTGTGTGTGTGTATGATTGTGTGTGAGTAAGTAGATGTTTGTGTATGTATACTTCTGTGTAAATCTTCAAATTTTGTCTGCATGTCTTGGCGGGTAGGAATGGGAAGAGAAAGAGAGTGATTGGAGTGACAATCACATACTTTCACTCTTGTTACACACTGTCTCTCTCTGTCACTTTCTTTCTCTTTCTCTCTCTCTTGCTGTCTCTCTCTCTCTCTCTCTCTCTCTCTCTCTCTCTCTCTCTCTCTCTGTCTCTCTCTTATACTTTCATCTTATTCTAAATTCACTTTGTCTCTATTTTCAACATGGTATTTCGTTACCATGAATTGATTGTAACCTGTGTTATTGTGTGAATTTTGTGTGGGATAGAGGGTGGGTGAGTGGGTAGGGGTGGGGGATGGGATTGGATTTGTTTGTTTGTTTTCTTGTTTTAACAAGGGCTGGATGTAAGAATACCAGTTATGCCTAATTCATGTATTTCCCTTAAATATAAAGTTTAATCAATCAATCAATCAATCTCTCTGTCTGTCTGTCTGTCTGTCTGTCTGTCTGTCTGTCTGTCTGTCTGTCTGTCTGTCTGTCTGTCTGTCTGTCTGTCTGTCTGTCTGTCTCTCTCTCTCTCTCTCTCTCTCTCTCTCTCTCTCTCTCTCTCTCTCTCTCTCTCAAACACACACACACACACACACACACACACACACACACACACACACACACACACACACACACACACACACACACACACACACACACACACACACACACACACATTTACACAAGGCATGCAAGCAGAATTGTATGCATGCATGCATACACACAAACATGTACATACTGCATACATATGCGGTACTGCATACACATTTGGGTAAACTGGGGACATTAGCCTGAAGAAAATAATCAATATTGCATTGTGTAGCTACATGAATTGTTCCTTTCGAGTAGTAAATGATAAAGTTCTCTTCCTTTCTTTTTGTAGCAGTGCCCATGTTACGTGGAATAAAGGAATTTCATGTGGAATTTTTCAGGAGAATGGCACTCTGAGACCTCTCCCCAACTTTAACGCTGAAGCAGATTCACAGATTCTTCGTAAAGCCATGAAAGGATTTGGTGAGGAAACCTCTACTCTGTGTCCTTGTCAGATGAGATGGTCCATTATGCATGAAACTTGTGTGGGCTGTTGTAATTTTGTGTGCTTCTAATTTACCATTTCATATCAGAAGTTCTCTACAAGTTTCTATTATTAAAGCAAAGAACCCATCCCCCCCAAACAAAAAAAAACAAAAAAAAACCAACAACACACACACATACGCACGCGCGCGCACACACACACACACACACACACACACACACACACACAAACACACACACAAAACACACACACACACACACACACACACACACACACACACACACACACACACACACACACACAAAACTACGTAATTTGTATTTACAGACAGAGATTTGAATGAAATGCTCTCTTTAATATATCTCAATTGATGCTGTAGGAAATGAAGCTAAATACAGCATGATGGAAATAAGCTGATTCAAACAATGCCCCATACAGAAACTTGTGAAAGCATTTTTGGACAAGGCCAAAATGCTCACTATGCTGTCTTCGATCATCTGTCATGCACTCTTACGCTTCATTCCTTGAAACATAGACTTGAAATGAATCCCCTTTCCCCTCGGCCCTCCCCCCCTTCTCGTGCCCTCCCCCCCTCGGCCCCCTCCCCCCCTCTTCCGATCTTGCTTGCAAGCATTCCTTAATGTTCATTATGTATATGGAAAGCAGCTCTAAGGATTCTCTTGCTAGACAAATTCAGGAGATAAATGCTATTTGAGCAGCCTGAAAAAGAGTTGACACTACCTGTATACAATACACACACCTGTGGAATGACTCCTTAGGCATCAATGCAAAATGCTAGACCCATACCTAGAACAAAACAGTAATGATTGATGATTACAGTCTATCAGTCAAAATCAACTGTGCAGTCAATAATGATAAAGATGCTGCTGCTACAAGTGATGATGAAAATGTTGTTGTTGATGACGACAACGATGATGATGATGATGATGATGATGATGACTATGATGATGATGATGATGATGATGATGATGATGATGATGATGATGATGATGATGATGATGATGACATAAAATGGTAATCATTCTCCAGGGACGGATGAAAAGGCCATCATTGATGTCTTGAGCAGACGCTGCTCCACACAGCGCCAGCAGATCAAGCTAATGTACAAGACTTGCTTTGGGCGGGTGAGTTAATGGCTGGGCACAGGGCTGCTTTAGTCCTCTCTATAGTCTGTATTTGTTTGAGAAATAATTTTCAAATCACATACAATGCATGCAGTATCCTTCATTTTGGGGCTGCAGTTGACATTTTGATTACATTTCCAGCCAGCTGTGATGCTAAAATTTCAGTTGTTTCTACATGTATGCATCAATAATATGATAAGAAATGATGGCAGAAAATTTTGAGGATAAACTTGATATTGTTAAAATTTCCATAGAGGTTCAGGCTTTGGAGTCTTTATTATATTAATGATGTGTTTTAGTAATAATAGGACAAAGTAAGGTTTAATGAAAATGTTGTACTGTGTATTGAAGTTGAAGTGTTAATGTCTTTGTTCATGATGCATCTGACAATGCATTGGCATGCATGGAAGATGTTGCCCAGTTTGTGTGAATGGAAAGCCATGTGTGCTTGTGTCCGTTGCAGGACTTGATCAATGACCTGAAGAGTGAGTTGGGAGGAAACTTTGAGAATGCCTGCGTGGCTCTCTTGATGCGGTCAGATGAATATGATGCATATGAGCTTCGTCGGGCCATGAGAGTAAGTAACCATACCTGTGAGTGTAGAGCCACAGTGTTTATATTATATTGTCATCTGAGTGTTTGTCTTTGAATTTTACTGCATCATGACGGTAACTAATGTCAAAATATGTTGATCCATTTTTGTATTGAGAACATTCTTCACCCAAAGCACAGCTATTTATTGTATTTTGTTTAGTCATATCTCTGCATGTTTTGACTGCTTTTATGTTGTAACTGTGGTTGATAAGATTTGCTGTTGAAAATGCGGTGTTTAAAATGGATTCACATGAGGGAAGGGTATGGGAGAAATTCTGTGAATGGAAAGTATTTGAAGCAGTTTCATTTTCAGTTATTTTCCTTTGAAAAGATGAGCTGGCATTAATTTTGATACTGCATGCTGCTTTAACTGTTATTTTAAAAAAGAGGAAAATTAAAGGATTGAAAGAAAAGAAAAGTGGTAGCCTTGGTGTTATTATGAAGCAAGTTGAGAGAATATTAGTTTGCTGCTGCACATAAATCAGCTCTTTCTTTTCTGTTTCATGATTAGTTTGTGAGTTAAATTTTCATCCTAATGTGTGAATTGTGCAGGGAGCTGGAACAGATGAGGAAGCCATGATTGAAATCCTCAGCACAAGGAACAACCAACAGATCAGGGACATGACTGCCGCATACAAAACCAGTGAGTATTCATACATGTACTTCATCCACTACACCATATCCTGGCAGCCCACCACCCATGCAGTGCTCTCCACTCTTGTCCTGCATGAGTGCATGGGCAGCCCCTCAGCCTCTACCCACTTCTTGAAGCCCAGTCTTTAGACATACGGAGATAGGCGAGCATGCTTAGGGGTCTGGAGAAGTGCAAGGTGCAGTGGCGTGGTTCTATCCCCACGATGGGAGGAATCTGGCTTTAAATAAATATCCAGTACACCATGCTTTGCTTGATTATCCACTAAACCTTTATTGTACCATACTTTGGGACGCACCTATTTTTGACTCACATGCGAAGCAAAAGTGAGTCTATGTACTCAGCCGTGTCGTCCGTCCGTCCGTCCGGGCGTCCGTCCGTCCGGGCGTCCGGGCGTAAAAAACTTAAACGTTGGATTTTTCTCGGAGACTATTAAGTCTATCAACACCAAATGTGGCATGATGGTGTATGATGACAAGGCCTCAAAAAACATACATAGTGACTTGACCTTGCTTCAAGGTCAAGGTCACAGGAGCCATAAATGTGGTCTCAAAAACAGTCATTTTTCACATTTTCCCAATTTTCTCCCACGTTATTGAGAATGGCGACCTTAGCTACAAGTGGTATATAGGTCAAAGCAAGCCCTATCTATTGATACCAGTTTGGTTGACCTTGCTTCAAGGTCAAGGTCACAGGGGCTCTTCAAAGTTGGATTGTATACATATTTTGAAGTGACCTTGACCCTGAACTATGGAAGATAACTGTTTCAAACTTAATAATTATGTGGGGCACATGTTATACTTTCATCATGAGACACATTTGGTCACATCATCAAGGTCAAGGTCACTTTGACCCTTATGAAATGTGACCAAAATGTGGTAGTGAACCACTAAAATTGACCATATCTCATGGTAGAAAGTGCCAATAAGCACCATTGTGCTTTCTATGTCTTGAATTAAGAGCTTTGTGTTGCATGACCTTGGATGACCTTGACCTTGGGTCAAGGTCACGTGTATTTTTGGTAGGAAAAAATGTGTAAATCATTTCTTAGTGTGTGGTGTCATTGGTAGGTTTAGTTGTTTGACCTTGACCTTGAAGGTCACCTGAAGGTCAAGGTCATATAAAGGTCAAGGTCAAGCATGTGAGTCGTATGGGCTTTGCCCTTCTTGTTAGGTAAATAACATCCACCTGATAGTTGAACATCATTTGATTCTACTTTTCCATCATTGTAACAACAGAGTGCTGATGACTTTTCCATTTTCTGTTCTTTTCTGCATTCTTCAGCTTCTGATGCTTTCATATACATTTTACAACTTTGGTTTTATTTGGATGTCCTTAACCAACAGTGCTGGTCTAAATTTGTTTTTAAAGTTATAAATCATCTCAAGTAAAATGAAGACTTACTATCTGTTGGTGATTTCACATTTGATGGTGGCCATACATATTTTCGTGTGTGATTTAGGTCATGGAGTTCAGGTTTGTAGACACTCCTTTTGAAGACAATGAGTGAAGTATCTAAATTTGTAATGAATAAAGCATCCATAACTGCATGCTGCTGATGTTTTGTAAATGCACCTGGAGCCAGCAATGCTAGGGTGAGTACACTGAAGACACTGCACTATAAATGGCCATCAACTTTACAAAACTGATTTTAAAACATTTCATCCGTCTATTTGACCTTAATTTTCATGGATAGTTGATAAATAATGAAGCAAATTCAATATTCTGTGTATACACTCTGAGCAAAATATGTGAAATATTAAGTGTGATATTTGTACTATAAGTGAATTGTTTTTGTGTCCATTGCCAGTGTATGGAAGGAAACTGGAGGATGACATCCTCAGTGAAACATCAGGCCACTTCCGAAAACTCCTGGTTGCTCTCTCTGCAGTAAGTCTGGTGTCCACTTCTCTCTTTGACTTGTTTGCTGTCTCTGCAGTAAGTCTGGTGTCCACTTCTCTCCTTGACTTGTTTGGTCTGTCTGCAGTAAGTCTGGTGTCCACTTCTCTCTTTGACTTGTTTGCTGTCTCTGCAGTAAGTCTGGTGTCCACTTCTCTCCTTGACTTGTTTGCTGTCTCTGCAGTAAGTCTGGTGTCCACTTCTCTCCTTGACTTGTTTGCTGTCTCTGCAGTAAGTCTGGTGTCCACTTCTCTCCTTGACTTGTTTGCTGTCTCTGCAGTAAGTCTGGTGTCCACTTATCTCCTTGACTTGTTTGCTGTCTCTGCAGTAAGTCTGGTGTCCACTTCTCTCCTTGACTTGTTTGCTGCCTCTGCAGTAAGTCTGGTGTCCACTTCTCTCCTTGACTTGTTTGCTGTCTCTGCAGTAAGTCTGGTGTCCACTTCTCTCCTTGACTTGTTTGCTGTCTCTGCAGTAAGTCTGGTGTCCACTTCTCTCCTTGACTTGTTTGCTGTCTCTGCAGTAAGTCTGGTGTCCACTTCTCTCCTTGACTTGTTTGCTGTCTCTGCAGTAAGTCTGGTGTCCACTTCTCTCCTTGACTTGTTTGCTGTCTCTGCAGTAAGTCTGGTGTCCACTTCTCTCCTTGACTTGTTTGCTGTCTCTGCAGTAAGTCTGGTGTCCACTTCTCTCCTTGACTTGTTTGCTGTCTCTGCAGTAAGTCTGGTGTCCACTTCTCTCCTTGACTTGTTTGCTGTCTCTGCAGTAAGTCTGGTGTCCACTTCTCTCCTTGACTTGTTTGCTGTCTCTGCAGTAAGTCTGGTGTCCACTTCTCTCCTTGACTTGTTTGCTGTCTCTGCAGTAAGTCTGGTGTCCACTTCTCTCCTTGACTTGTTTGCTGTCTCTGCAGTAAGTCTGGTGTCCACTTCTCTCCTTGACTTGTTTGCTGTCTCTGCAGTAAGTCTGGTGTCCACTTCTCTCCTTGACTTGTTTGCTGTCTCTGCAGTAAGTCTGGTGTCCACTTCTCTCCTTGACTTGTTTGCTGTCTCTGCAGTAAGTCTGGTGTCCACTTCTCTCCTTGACTTGTTTGGTCTCTCTGCAGTAAGTCTGGTGTCCACTTCTCTCCTTGACTTGTTTGCTGTCTCTGCAGTAAGTCTGGTGTCCACTTCTCTCCTTGACTTGTTTGCTGTCTCTGCAGTAAGTCTGGTGTCCACTTCTCTCCTTGACTTGTTTGCTCTCTCTGCAGTAAGTCTGGTGTCCACTTCTCTCCTTGACTTGATTGCTGTCTCTGCAGTAAATCAGACAACCTCTTCTCTCCTTGATATGTTTTATGTCCCCAGAAAGTAATGTGCATTATGCATGATGTTATGATTGTTTGTTTTGTTAGACTGAGCAAATGAGGGCTTCATTTATATGTTCATTGACTTCCAAAGCTGATTGTGATTGAAGATATGTGAAAAATGACCAAAGTAACTGTTGATTGTTTTAAGCAGCTTTCTCAATGAATCATTGCCTTATATTTTAAAATCATGTTTGCTGAAAGGTAAATCACAATGTAATTTTCTTTGTAGTTAGCCATATATGCATTTATCTCTTCTATTTCAATCATTGCACCCTCTCTGTGCCTCTGGAAGCCGAAGGTATGAAAATTATGCCACTCTGGTCAGCAGCTCAAAATCAGGTGCTACATTGTCTCTATACTGATCAAGTGAACATTTTATCTCTCTACGTCCTTTTTTTTTGGGGGGGGGGGGGGGGGTTATTTATTTATTTATGATTTGCCTAACAAAGCCTAGTAAGTAGGATGAAAAACCCTCCTTTTCCTCCCTCTTCCCCATCTCCCCCATCTCCCCCACCCCCACCCCCAAACACCACCCACCCACTCACCCACCCCCACCCCCACCCCCAGACCCTTTCCCCGTTAGGACAGAAGTCCATTATTGGTATGTTTAAACATTAATTCTATTTTCATCATCTGTGTAGGCAGGCCGCATGGAGAACCAGCCAGTGGACAGAGCAAAGGCGACGGCAGATGCCCAGGTTTGTAGAGTGCCTACCTGCACTTGCATTGCAGTGTGCTGTCGCATGTGTGGATTCTCATAACGTGCAAAACTCCACAGGCATGCTCAGTGTGCACAGAGGTATAAAAGTTTAGCCATTAAAATAATGTGTTTTAAGTCTTCTCTTAAAGTGAGAGAAATTGGAAGACATTCTCAGCAGTTCTGGAATCTGGTTCCAAGAATTCGGTCCCACAAAACTGAATGATCGGTGGCCATTGCCACTCAGCCGTCTCTGTGGGACACAAGGGAGTTTTTGTATGGAAGATCTCAAGTTTCTAGTTGGTTTGTTATCTCCGAGCAGGGCTCACAGGTAGGCAGGAGCTCCACCAGAAGTGCTGTTGAACACAGTGTGTTCTGCCGCACCCTCAGTTTGTAAATGTGACTGTAGTTGATCTCTCTTGCTGATGTGTAGTCCCTGTTAGGCAGTTATCTCATATTTCAGCAAAAGAGCATTTATTATCGCTGAATGATGAAGTGTAATTTTTGCTCACTTTGAGTTATGAGATAATATGGGTGTTAGATGTCTCATCCATTGCTTTTGCTTGCTCACCATGTCTTGTAATTTACTGTGCAAATATGCAAACAGCTTTTACCTACTGCAGTGGATCCCAAAACTGAAGGAAAACAATATCAACATGTTCATCATAATAAAAGAGTTACCCTCATATCTTGACCCTTATAAGTTCCTCCCTCCCAGTCCATGCAGCAATAAGGACAATGCTTTGCAGGCATTCTGATGGGAAACAAGGTTCTTTGACTGAAAGTCCTCTTTACACACCTGTTTAGGATCATTTTCCAAACTGCTTGTTCCCTGAGTTAAGGGTTGCAGCAGTACACTGTACAGGGCAAGAATGCCTCCCTTTCATATTGCTACTGTAGGGACCATGGTGCTCATGACTGGAACTGGGTTTTGACAGCAGTGTCTGCAATGGGGTGCAGTATGAATCAGGACTGAGCTGGACTTGACATTTGACGATTTGTATTTAAGTCTGCCCTCTTTGCCCACAGGCTCTGCAACAGGCAGGAGAGAAGCGGTGGGGCACTGACGAAAACACCTTCAACCGGGTGATGTGCTCTCAGAGCTATGAGCAGCTCCGTTGTGTGTTTGACGAGTACACCAGGATCAGCAACCACGACATAGAGAGGACCATTGGCAATGAGATGTCTGGAAACCTGGCCAGAGGCATGGTGGCCATCAGTGAGTTGCTTTACAGCCATTTTGCTTTCTGTCTCATGTCGTTTGCCTTACTTATGGCTTGCATGATGTGTGAGTCCCTAGAAAGCTTGGCCACGGTGCTCAGTTTACATTTGGATGACAAATGCCAGTTTGCACCTATATATCTACATGTCACACACACACACACACACACACACACACACACACACACACATATATATATATATATATATATATAGTCTTATTTTGAAACCAGGATTATTACTGCTTGGAGCATTTTGTGGGGCAAACGGTTCATTGTCCTTGTTCACTGTGTCCCAGCTGTTACATTTTTGGGTGGGAAGTGCACTTTGAGATTGTTCAACTTTACTGCTGTATCATTTTCATATTTCTGAATGACTTGTGAGCTATTAATCTTGTTTTATATCCTTTTTGTGTTTCAATATATATCATTACAATTTCTGAAAGTGAAATAGATATAGAATAGAATTGCTCATGATTCTCTTGTTTCATGGAAAGGGTTTACAGGTTCTTTCAAGCAGATTGTAGTCATTGTGGTGGAGATTATACACACACACAGGGGAGGGAGGGACACACACACAAACATGCACACACATGCACACACACAAACACATGCACACGCACACACACACACACACACACACACACACACACACACAGAGTAGTACCCTTGATTTTCCACATAAAAAAAGGATTTTACACAGTTTATGACTTGACACTTTGTGAATGCAAAGTAAAAATCCACTCATAGCATTATTAGCACTGATGAGAGTCATTGTCTGATGGTGGCATTCTTGTGATTGCATGGCATTTTCTTGCACACAAATGCACTTTTAGAGACACTCTTTAGTCACCATTTGAGTTTCCAGACTAATCCCAATGGGACATGATAGAGGCATCCTCTGTCTAGAGAGAGTCACAAATAACACAACATGCTCTTTAAGAGGTAAAATGTTGTGAACATATAATAGGTATTTTTTTCAATGTTGTTCCCGAAGATTAAAAAACAAACAAACAACCTCACATGGTTTTGAATTGTTGACAGACTCTGTATGTCTCAATTTCAGTTCGGTGTGTGAGGAACAGGGCTGGCTACTTTGCTGATGTTCTCTACCAGTCCATGAAGGTCAGTTTTCTGATCTCTATGTAGAAATGCAACTTGTGTCTGTATTTCCAATTGTCTGATTTTTTGTGTTGGTTCCTAATGTTAAAGAACAGATTCTTGGATTGATGGATTAAGGTTTTTTGTGGTTTAGTTTATGGAGGGATAAGACATAGAAATAGTGATTAACAGTACCTGCTCTAAATAACAATTTTGGGATTTGAGTGATAAATTAACAGATCCAAATTGCACTGTGGCATGATGAAAAACACATATTGAACAAATGAATAAATGTGTAATAATCACATATTGAACTAATGAATGAAGATGTCATACATCACATATTGAACTCATGCTAGTGAATTTTGAGGTGTCCTGAATACAAAAACCATTAAAATAGTGGTTTTGGGTGAGAAGGATAATTTCATCATTCCCAAAAATCATAACTGTTACGTGACAAAGGCTGTGACAGCATGGCTAGACACTGATGAGTGCTGGAGAGGGCATTGCTATGTCACTCTTGGTCAGTGTCACTGGGCGTTCTCCGCAGGGCATGGGAACTGAGGACAGGACACTGGTGCGGGTCATCGTCAGTCGCTGTGAGGTGGACATGGTGCAGATCAAGCAGGAGTTTCAGCGTCGCTACGGCAAGACCCTGGAGGCCTTCATCAGTGTCAGTACTGCTGTGTGCATTTCACAATCAGTGTCAGTACTGCTGTGTGCATTTCACAATCAGTGTCAGTACTGCTGTGTGCATTTCACAATCAGTGTCAGTACTGCTTTGTGCATTTCACAATCAGTGTCAGTACTGCTGTGTGCATTTCACAATCAGTGTCAGTACTGCTGTGTGCATTTCACAATCAGTGTCAGTACTGCTGTGTGCATTTCACAATCAGTTGGACTGCTGCTGTTTTTGTACTTGGGGGGTGTTTCTGTTTCTGTTCTCTTGCTCTGGGTGAATAGATTTTGCTGAAGTTGTGAGGCACTGACAGATTATATTTTCAAAGAAAGTTTTGTTTCCTATAAGGTTTTTAACAGAAATCAAACCACAGCAAACAAGTATATGTCTAGCATTTCTTTCCCCATTGAAATTAACTTTTAATGAAAGCCATGATTGTAAATTTTTGTGTGTCAATTATTAAGAGATTATAGTGCTGTATTTGTGTCTGGGAGAAACAACTTTTCAGTGAAATATTTGTTCTAGTTAAATATATTAAAGAAGGAACCCCCTAAAATGTGTACAGTCTGTTTCACTCCTATGATTTCATGCATATAAACTATAATGTATAATGTAGCAAAATTGAAAGGCATGCTGGGAATTAAAGGTTGCTATACTGACTGACCAATGGTGCTTTCTATTGCAGGGGGACATCAGTGGAGACTACAAGCGTCTCCTGCTTGGACTGGTCACTGGCTAGTAAGCCTTCTGATCTGCAGGGTTGCCTTCCAGTGTCACCAAGCACTGTCACCTCCCAGTGTCATGAAACAATGTCTTCAGTTGTCTCTTGACATTGTCATATTGCAGTGTTATCTACATGTGGGTGCCTTGTCATTTGCTTATAGCATTGCTTTTACCACTATATTGTATTCTCTCATTCTTGCATGTGCCCATCATCCGGTCTTTCTACAGTGTTACTATGTATGTTGACATTAACTCTTTGCAGTCCTGGCCTGGTATTCAGCATGATTAATTTTGATGTTGCATTCAGCTATTTTGCCTTGTATGAAGGCATAGTTTCTGAAAATGTTTACATGCAGTAACTTTTTGCACGTGCATGTCTTGATATAGTGTTGATTCCTTGGAATGTAAAGATTAGTTTACAGCAAGTAGATAATAAATTAGCCATTGCATGTGTACATTTTGTCAGTGTTGTGGCTTTTCTAGGATATAACCTAGTTTCCCTTTAAAGAGGACTTTCTACTGCTGACTAAATCCATATTCCATCAGAAAAGTATGTGTGATGGGGGTGAAGGCAAGGCTTGATGGTAGAAGGTCCCAGGCATGAGACAAAATCGCTGCTGCTTTCCACAACTTTATTGTTACCCATGGGTATAGGAGCTCCTGGCTGGTCCGAGGCCTGATGATAATGGCCTGGACCAACCCAAGACCGTGGTGACAGTGGTCTCTCCCCCAGATGGGATGGGGTCTCTCTCGACCTGCCGACAGTCCCTCCTTATCAAAGAAATGCGCAGACCTCAGGGGAGCCAGGCTTGGGTTTGGCGGTCGTGATCTCAGCCTGTCTCTGGGTTGTGTTTTCCTAATGATAGAAAAAGGCTCATTGCTGCCTTATACTTACTCGAAATTATTCACACCAAGTGTTGCCTCGATAGTCATAACAAAGTCAACCGAATGAATATTGCACCATTGCAATCAGATGTCTTAATTTAGAGAAAGCATCAAATTTGTCTCTTGTATCTAACAATTTAGGCATAGCGCATGAGAATGACAGGAGGGAACTGTCCGCGGTCACATGTCAAGTTCAATTAACAAACGATAAGGAAAGGCCGCTCTGCGACCCTCCCGGAATGATAAGCTACATAGTAGCCTGGTCTTACAACCTAAACGACCTGGCCATCTGAGACGCAGGATACATGATAGAGGCAGGAGAGAGGGGAACCAATGTCTGGGGGGGTGGGGGGTGGGGGAGAGTCCATGTAAAGACTTCGGGCTTCCCTTCACCCGGTCACATATGGATGATGCCATCACTGAAAGACTTAATTTGTCCTCTGACAACATCTGGTACCAGCTGCTATGGCGTTATTTTGTTGCAAAGTTTTACTTATTGA
This sequence comes from Theodoxus fluviatilis, assembly GCA_034096865.1. Taxonomy (NCBI): domain Eukaryota; kingdom Metazoa; phylum Mollusca; class Gastropoda; order Cycloneritida; family Neritidae; genus Theodoxus; species Theodoxus fluviatilis. The sequence continues at coordinate 23,773 of JAWQFJ010017585.1, forward strand.
ATGTAATGAAAGTTATGGACAGTATTGTGTTTTGAGACTTTGAATTATATTGACCTCATAATACTTTACTACTTCAGGTGTTTTACATACCTATGCATATTGTGTTATATGTTATACCTGTATTTTGATGTGATCTTCTTCACTTCCTTCTTAGTGGGGAGCTTATAACATTGATGGTAGCTAGAAGTATTCATAGGTAATACTGGTTGTTTAAAAACAATACATTTTATCAGAATGTTGCCAAATGCATTAAAGCCTTGTTGGGTTTGAGTCATTCTCATTAAACTTGATCTTATTCCCAGATATATTAATTTCAAACCATGTTATGTTTGATCCTTGTTATGCTCAAAACAGCAAATGAAACAGTGGATATTGCATTGTTCTTGGCTGATGAAGATTGAATTTGTTTGATTTGCACATACAGATTGCAAAAATTTCAAACTAATTAACAGATGTTAGTGATGCATTTAGTGGATGTTGAGAGCATGATAATCATGATGATGGCTTGTGCAGTGTAGTCCACAAGAATGGACTCTGTGAATATCATAACAGCATGCAAACATTTTATCTTAAAGGATTTAGTAATTATTTGCACAACTTTTATTCAGAGGCAATTAATTTTTTTAGATTCAAATGTAAAATCTTTTGTATGTAGTATTGGTTTGTTGGATTTATTCCTCTTTTTCCATTATTATAAAAATCAATATAGTCACTGAAATGACTTCTTAGCTTTGAACTAATTTTATCTGTTGTTGACAATATTTGATCTATGTTGATTTGAAAATGAAGAATGAACAATTCTAGAGTAGATTTTTATTCAAGACAACTGTGGTGCTTGACTTTAGTTTTATCTTCTGTTGATATTTTAAATGTTGATACAGTGCATGATGCTTTCAGCTTCATTTTAAAAATTAAGTTTTGTCTTTTGTAATTGTTATGTTAAAAAGATGTTTGTTGATTATCATTCAGTTGTTGTTAGTGTATAAATTCACTCTTTCACAAGAAAATAAAGCAGTACTTGAAATTTGATTACGTTTACTTTAGTTGCTTGAAAAGTTTGTTGGCTGCATCTTAATGCGTTTTGCTTTAGTATATGCCGTAATCTTGAAGGAGTCAGCAAATGTCAAGAGAAACTATAGAATCAGCTGCAACACACTTGGCTGTCTTGGCTGTCTGTGTAGTTGGACATTTCCGCATAGATCTGATTCGGGCTCTGATAGTGAGGATGAAGTGGGGATTTTCTCCTGGCTGCCGTGGTCTTCCACCACGCCTCATCTACAGTCTTGCTCGCAAAGGTTCTGCCTCTGCAGGAACACTGGAATTACATTGAAAATGCTATACCTCTCAGTGCGCTAATTTGCTAACGAATATTGCACTACATTCTTTTATGTCTCGGAACATCATGTAGACAAGGTGCCCACAGCCGAAACAACACCACCCCCACCCCCCCTCCGCAAAAGACGCTATTGTAAATGGCAACTCGTCACTAACTCATTCATCCAACCACCCCTAAAAAGTTGAAATAACAGACGCGCATGTCAAGATTTTTAGCCGTCATGCCAAAATTTTAACCGCTCTAACCTTTAATTTTCACTTTTTACCTGTATCAATGAACACTCTTCTACCACTGTTGCCTATTTATTCACCGTCAAACTTGCTGTTTGCCAAAGTGAAGAAGCGCTACGTCCAAAACGTTTGTTCTCGTACTAAATAGGCCTAAGTGATTACAACAACTCCCAGTGATTTTTGTGACCAGTTTTTGTTCTGCCTTCGTGACACCGGCGGTCCATCTTCTCCTATGATAATGATCAGTTTATGCTAAAGCTAGATAAAAATTTTATCAGTATGCAGCCAACCGAGTTGGGCCACAACTTCATTTCATGTTACAGTGCTGTACATGTATGGCGCATCAAACAATGTAAGTTGCTTACGTTCTTTGGGTGCATGCACGAGATGATGTTTGCACAATAGTGTAAGAGATCCCAACAAAGTTGCCTAAACGGCCTAAACTCCGACGCCAAACGGTCTGAAAACATTGGGGCAGTACAAGGGTGACGGTACGACTCAACTACGGAAACTGACGGAAACCGACGGAAACTGACGGAAACCGACGGAAACTGACGGAAACCGACGGAAACCTATGACACAAAATAAAGAAACCACTCAATATGCTGTAGAAACTTGCAGCAACGTTTGATATTTGATATTTGGGACAAATAGAGCTCTTCCCGGGATGTTATGCTTCTGCAACAGTTTCTGTGCTGCTCTGTCTTTGGGAATGTTTTGCAGGTTTGGAGGAAACCGACGGAAACTGACGGAAACCGACGGAAACCTATGACACAAAATACGGAATCCGCTCAATATGCTGTAGAAACTTGCAGCAACGTTTGATATTTGATATTTGGGACAAATAGAGCTCTTCCCGGGATGTTATGCTTCTGCAACAGTTTCTGAGCTGCTCTGTCTTTGGGAAGGTTTTGCAGGTTTGGAGGTCGTGCACTCTGGGGGTGAAGAGGGATTTGGCCGTGAAGTAGAAGTTGCTCGCGTCTGGCAACTGCCACTGCCTTTTCATAGCTAGTTTCTGCCGCCTGAAAAAGTAAACATGTATACTAACCTTCTCCACCCGCATCAAGATCAGGACTTATACTTCTGCACCGCCATTCATTTCCAGTACACTAACTCTCAAGCGTTCCAGAACAAAATTAGTAGTTTCAGTCCATATTTGAAACGAATCCGTCCCAAACTATCAAAGGTACAAGCTTCCAAAGTTAGAACAATGTAGATGCTCTTTCTGTCTTGTCGCAAAAATGCGCCTGCCGGGTGCAGAAGAGTAATACAAAATCAAAGAAAGTCTCATGTATGTGACCTGCAATTTTTACTCCACCAGAATAATATCAAGACCTTTTGAGAGTTATACAGTCTAATATATGCTTTATTATTATCATTATTAGGCTTGCCTTTTGGAGTCTGTCCAGAGCTGCATCGTAATCGTAAGAACCGACTGGATTCAAACAGCACCGGCGGCAGATGTAGTCTTCACTCTTAAGCGCTAGCCAATCACACCAGGTATCGTCTGACATTTCCTCGCACCGTTTGTGGTTCCAGAAAAGACATACCTGAAAACATAAGTGTTTAGTATCATCATCTTCGTCATTATCATCATCGTCATCGAAACAAGTTTGTTTTCTTATTCTTGATCACCATCAGTGTCATCGTCATCACCATTCGTCATCTTCGTCATCATCACATCATCATCATCATCTTCGCTATCATCATCTTCGTTGACGTCATCATCATCTTCGTCATCATCTTCATCATCATCATCATCATCATCATCATCATCATCATCATCATCATCATCATCATCATCATCATCATCATCATCATCATCATCATCGTCGTCATCATCGTCATCGTCATGATCATCGTCATCATCTTCATCATCATCATCATCATCGTCATCATCTGCCACGTCATTATCATCATCATCGCCATCTTCGTCGTCATGATCCTCCTCCTCCTCCTCCTCCTCCTCCTCCTCCTCCTCCTCCTCCCTCCTCCTCCTCCTCCTCCTCCTCCATCCTCCTCCTCCTCACTCTCATCCTACCTCCTCCTCCTCCTATTCCTCCTCCTCTCCTCCTCCTCCTCCTCCTACTCCCTCCTCCTCCTCCTCCTCCTCCTCCTCCTCCTCCTCCTCCTCATCATCCTCCTATTCCTCCTCCTCCTATTCCTCCTCCTCCTCCTCTCCTCCTCCTCCTCCTCTCCTCCTCCTCCTCCTCCTCCTCCTCCTATTCCTCCTCCTCCTCCTCCTATTCCTCACTCCTCCTCCTATTCCTCCTCCTCCTCCTCCTCCTCCTCCTCCTCCTCCTCCTCCTCCTCCTCCTCCTCCTCCTCCTATCTCTCCTCCTCCTCCTCCTCCTCCTCCTCCTCCTTATTCCTCCTCCTCCTCCTCCTCCTCCTCCTCCTCCTCCTCCTCCTCCTCCCTCCTCCTCCTCTCCTCCTCATCCTCCTCCTCCTCCTCCTCCTCCTCCTCCTCCTCCTCCTCCTCTCCTCCTCCTCCTCCTCCTCCTCCTCCTCCTCCTCCTCGTCCTCCTCCTCCTCCTCCCCCCCCCCCCCTCCTCCTCCTCCTCCCTCCTCCTCCTCCTCCTCATAATCATTCTCATCATCATCGAAACAAGTTTGTTTTTTTATTCTTGATCACCGTCAGCGTCATGATGAACCTACTAAATTGATACAACTGTAAAGTGTACGTACCTCGCACTGGATGCAGCGAGTTTCCTCAGTTTCCTTGTGGCAAACTCCACACGGGAACAGCACTGGCTTTATTTTTTGTATTTCGGCTTCGGCATTCTGTCAGTAGATTCCTATAACAAAACCAAAACATCACCACTATCATTATAAATAAAAACAACAACAACAAACATCACCATCATCATCATTATCTCCTCCTCCTCATCATCATCCTCATTCTCATCATCATCATCATCATAAACCGAAAATTGATTCCAGTAAGCCTAGGATCCTCATCAGCAATTAATTTAGGAGCTCGTAATCAATAACAAAAAGTGTCATGCTTGCATTGTTATATCATTCTTCATCAACGAACCAACATACTAAACTGATGAATTAACTACCCAAATAACCCCCCAAAATCATCATCATCATTATCATCATCATCATCATATAAAAATGACATACCTTCTTAACATTTCACTCCAGTAAGATTCCAGCAAAATAATCCTGAAATGGATAATGCAACTATAAGAGATTGTCAAATCAACAAACAAACAAACAAACAAACACGAACGACACTACAAAATCAATTTCTTTTACTTCTTCATTATCAAACATCATCATCATCATTATCATCATCATCATGAATTGAAAAATCACAAACCTCTGTCTCAATGTCTTGTTCCAATGATGACGGACTGAGGCTATTAGTGGGGATGTGAGCTCAGATACTGAGAGACATCGGGTTTATAAAAATGAAGTACAGCAACTCTGTTCAGTGTTCAGTGTTCTGAAATCAACTCACCTCAACTTCATTTTATTAATCCTTGAAAATCACGTGAAAATTTCTCTGCAGCATACTGAGCGGTTTCCGTATTTTGTGTCATAGATTTCCGTCTGTTTCCGTCAGTTTCCGTCTGTTTCCGTCAGTTTCCGTCGGTTTCCGTCGGTTTCCGTCAGTTTCCGTAGTTGAGTCGTACCCCAAGGGTGACGGCAGAGTGAAGGCGAGTCTCTTCCATTTGGAGTAAAGCAAATCTTCTCACTACATGGTATTATTAATAATACACCTTGTGCTGCAACGTTAAATTGGTAGAAAGGTTTCATATAGTGTGGCCTGCCCTGCTGTACGTGCTCCAAGAGCCTGAAACGAATTTTGCAACAGGGTATTTAGCTAGAACTGAAGTTGGCATGCCTCAAGGCGCACTCGTAAATCAATCACTCTGATGCCTGAAACTGAACTGTGCCTGCTCTCAACTAGATTTACGGTCCTTTGGTTTTTACGTGTTTAGGAAAAGCCTCCATAAACGGGCCACACTAGTGGACTCATCCGAGGAGAGGGGTGTGAGAAGGACAGCCAAGCTTGCGGGAAACACAAACTGGCGGGACATAACATCTGACTGCATGGCTGCGTTTTTACGAGTTTTATATTTCGAATTGTCAGATTCTTTGTCATTCTATGTATGATTCACTGCGAATTCAATGAGAATTAACCAACCGAAGTCGCTTGCCAATCAGCTTGCAAGCTTGTATGGTCCGCCAGCTTGGCTGTCTTTCCCCACCCCTCTCCTCGGACGGGTGCACTAGTGTGGCCCATTTATGGAAGCTCTTCCAGATGGTTTTCAATGAGCTGCTGCAATATGAAACAAGTGCAATATCATCAGGTGTCAACATTCAGGGGCGCCTTGCTCTGAGGATAGCAATTCGTATCGATAGGTATCATTATTTTAAAAAAAATCATAAATGACCGCTCACGGTTGAGCGCTCACGAAGCCCATAGCTTTTCTCTTATTTGAACCTGTCAACACAGGCGCTCGCCGTGAGTGCTCTCTCTCTCTCTCTCTCTCTCTCTCTCTCTCTCTCTCTCTCTCTCTCTCTCTCTCTCTCTCTCTCTCTCTCCAGAATGATTTGGCTTGTAGAGCAAGAGCTGCTCTTTTTCTGTTGACTAAGACTTTGAGAAAGATTTCATAGGTAACACCAGATGTGTATTTTAAACTGATGCACAAATTCAGCCGATTCTCTTGTATGGAGCTGAAATCTGGGGAATGGATGATTGTCATACGGTAGAAAATGTACATCTACAGGCTCTGAAAAGTTTCCTTAAACGTTTCTTCACGAACCCCTAATGATATGGTCTATGGAGACACTGGGCGTTTTCCTCTGTCTATCAATGCCAAGTTACGTAGTATCAAGTACTGGCTTAAAATCTTGAAGATGGACGAAAGTAGGTTACCCTTTAGAGTTTATCAGATGATGCTGTGTACACCGAAATATGAAGATTTTTGGGCAACCAAAATCAAAAAGATACTTGTAGAATGTGATTATGAAAATGTATGGTCAAACCAGCGGGTTACCAATGAGACAGCGCTTCTGAAAAACATCAGAGGAAAACTCATTAGCAGATTTTGTACTGACTGGGAAATGCGAGTACGGCACAGTAGTAGATATTCTTTCTATAGACTCTTCAAAATATCTTTTGGAACCGAACAGTACCTATACGATATAGATTAAAAAAGTATTTAGAGATATTTATATACGTTTCAGGATGGGAATTACGGATTTATTCAGTCACAAATACAGATACACGACAGGTGATGGCATTAATTTGTGTCCGCTCTGCAGAGAAAGAGAAGAAACAGAGACTCATTTTCTACTCTATTGCCCTACATTACACGATTTAAGGGAACGTTTCTTATTTGTTTCTTTAGATTTGAACGTCGATGAACCGGTAAAACGCCTAATGTCCAGTAAACACATGAAGACAATAAGAGCAACTAGTATGTTTTTGTATAAGGCATTTAAACGTAGACAGGATGCGCTTGAGTCTGCGGAGCGGGACAGCTTTTATATTTGTTAAGTAATTTTCTCGTAAGTATTGACACTGTCCACTAGAAATGTATTGACACTGTATATTTGAAATGTATTGACTTGTACTTACATTGTATACTTGAAAGGGGCCGGTGGCCTATTCAATAAATCCGTTCGTTCGTTCTCTCTCTCTCTCTCTCTCTCTCTCTCTCTCTCTCTCTCTCTCTCTCTCTCTCTCTCTTGCTTCTAATTGATAAAATCGAAATCCTCTGGGCAACGCAAAGTTGGAAATACGTTCAAGCGTTTGTTGTTACTTATCACCTCAACACTGTGAAGGTATGGGCAGGAATTTCTCACGACACCAAACGCATTATTATTGTAGTTATTTCTGGATGTATAATATTCAGTCACGACTCTTTATACGAATGTTAAATAGGGGGTTTGTATTTTAACAGGTTTGCACGTTACCCGTGCGATAATTGCATGTCAGACCAAATTGCCTTGCATCTTATCCACACCGTCAGTGTGATGCATTTTAGAATGCATATCTTATGCATCCTGGAAATGAAATAAACATTCATGTCCTTCTAGACAACCCTGAAAAGTTTCAGGTTCGACCGCTTATTTTCAGAGGAGTGAATTTTTCTTGCCTCGAGAGGTTTTGCAGTCATGACAACATGAAACGTATCTATCTATCAAGGTTTCCAGTCCTTTTGTGGTTCAGCACGACTTGTGTGTTGATCTATGCTGCTCAATGTTTGCCTTAACCACGGAATCACTTATATGACAAAGTTCTCTATGGAGTGAATATATATTATACACTTATGCACGTAACATGGATCTTCTAACGTTGTTATCAATATTTTGTGTTACGACAATGTCTTCAATCTACATGTCTATTGTCGATTCCCTTCCCCCCCCCACCCCCCCCCACCCCCCCCCCAAAAACTACCTTCAATAAACATATTCATATTTCTCCCATTGTTGGTTGTGTTTTCTGATACGAATTGACTGAATGATGGGTGTTGAGGTTGCAGTAGGGTGGAAATGGGAAATCGGAAGAAAAAAACTTAATTACAGTGCTTGACATGAAAGTGTCCAACTTTCCATGCATCAGTGTTAAAATTACATCATTTCATAATTTTTCATTCAGACGATTTATTCAATGTTGACTGATATTCAGAGGCTGTCTCTATAGTCCGTTTTGTAACCTTCGGCCAAAAGTCATCACGATAAAGGACCAATCTGTTCAGAGAAGCTGGAATACGATACTCATTCAGCAGCCGCACGTTGTATAAGGCTAGGCGGCCCGGGGCGCTCTGCCGCATTAAACATGAGAGGTAACGGAAAGTAGGTCAGAGCGCCCCGGGACGCTCTGCCGCATTAAACATGAGAGGTAACGGAAAGTAGGTCAGAGCGGCCCGGGACGCTCTGCCGCATTAAACATGAGAGGTAACGGAAAGTAGGTCAGAGCGGCCCGGGACGCTCTGCCGCATTAAACATGAGAGGTAACGGAAAGTAGGTCAGAGCGCCCCGGGGCGCTCTGCCGCATTAAACATGAGAGGTAACGGAAAGTAGGTCAGAGCGCCCCGGGGCGCTCTGCCGCATTAAACATGAGAGGTAACGGAAAGTAGGTCAGAGCGCCCCGGGACGCTCGCCTCATACAACGCTCGGCAGTTGTCGGTATGAGCGGATTCACGGTTTCCTGAAAGCTTCAATGATATTTTCTACAAAAATAAAGCTCAACGTGTGTGTGTTTAGGTTCGTTTGTTTGTTTGTACGCATGCATTCCTGTACTACTTAAGCTGGTGGATTCAAACTTGATACACATAATTTATGTGCCATTGGGAAGTTTAGAGGCTATCCACCTTTGTGGCAGCGATATCAGGGACCGTTTTTTCTTCCGTTTTTTAGTTGGGGGCGCATTCACTAGCATTAGGCTGTTATGCTATGCCATCCCTTGCTTGAGAGGAGCTTGGCTCCCAGAGTGGTCATGTATGGTAGAGATAAGGATGGGTCATGTATGGTAGAGATAAGGATGGGTCATGTATGGTAGAGATAAGGATAGGTCACGGCATGGTAGAGATAAGGATAGGTCACGGTATGGTAGAGATAAGGATAGGTCACGGCATGGTAGAGATAAAGATAGGTCACGGCATGGTAGAGATAAATATAGGTCACGGCATGGTAGAGATAAAGATAGGTCACGGCATGGTAGAGATAAGGATAGGTCACCCATGGTAGAGATAAGGATAGGTCACGGCATGGTAGAGATAAAGATAGGTCACGGCATGGTAGAGATAAAGATAGGTCACGGCATGGTAGAGATAAGGATAGGTCACGGCATGGTAGATATAAGGATGTGTCACACATGGTGGAGATAAGGATGGGTCATGCATGGTAGAGATAAAGATGGGTTACGCATGGTGGAGATAAGGGTGGGCAACACATGGTAGAGATAAGGATGGGTCACACTTGGTGGAGATAAGGATGGGTCACACATGGTGGAGATAAGGATGGGTCACACTTGGTGGAGATAAGGATGGGTCACACATGGTGGAGATAAGGATGGGTCATGCATGGTAGAGATAAAGATGGGTTACGCATGGTGGAGATAAGGGTGGGCAACACATGGTAGAGATAAGGATGGGTCACACTTGGTGGAGATAAGGATGGGTCACACATGGTGGAGATAAGGATGGGTCATGCATGGTAGAGATGAGGATGCTGAGGGCAAGAAGTACCTATGCCTATCTGTCCCACTCAATCACACAACCCCCCACCCAATGCAGCACTTAAAGCACGTTCACATTGATAAGGCTTTTGATATGAGAGGAGGAGGAGGAGGAGGAGGAGGAGGAGGAGGAGGAGGAGGAGGAGGAGGAGGAGGAGGAGGAGGAGGAGGACGTGGGGTGGGATGCGGTGGGATGGGATGGTTTGGGGTGGGGTGGGATGGGGTGGGTGGGTAGCGGGCAGAGCCCCCTCATACATGTAGTGTGCTTCCAAAACAAGTAAGTAACATTTCACCTTTACATCTCTACCTACAACATTTAGAATTTTATCACTCAATGTTTTGCCTTTTTGTTGGAGGAAGAGGGAGGAGGGAGGAGGACGGGGGAGGGAGGAGAGGGGAGGGAGAAGGAGGGAGGGAGGGAGGAAGGGAGGAAGAGGGAGGGAGGAAGAGGGAGGGAGGGAGGGAGGGAAGGAGGGAGGAGGAGGAGGAGGAGGAGGAGGAGGAGGAGGAGGAGGAGGAGGAGGAGGAGGAGGAGGAGGAGGAGGAGGAGGAGGAGGGGGAGGAGGAGGAGGAGGAGGAGGAGAAGGAAAATCTCAGCTGAGAGGCAAGGAGGGTGGAGGCGAACAGGGTAGCAGGTGAAGCCCGTTATCCTCTCCCTCTCTTTTGTGTCATTTTACCCTCCGGAGAGTTGGTCGTCTTTTGCCATGCTCCTGTGTAACGGGTGTGAAAGACATTTTTCAGTATTTCTTTCAGCGGCCAAAAGGACACCGAAAGTGGTAGAATTGTGCACCTTTCTCAGGTCAAAGTCGATGTCATTATCTCTTTTGCCTATCAGATATGCCTCCGATGGCAGATTGACAACACAAATTGTCCATGGAAGTCTAGCAATCTGCTGGTCTAAGGGAGTTGTGGGTTGTAATGTCACTGGAATTCCAATTCCAGAGGCCAAGATGACCAAATTTATCTGCCATTTAGATGAAACACACACACACACACACACACACACACACACACACACACACACACACACACACACACACACACACACACACGCACAGACAAAAGAAGAGAAAAAGAGGGCACACCGTATAGCTCTCATTGAATGACTGTTTAATTTTTTTCCTCTACAAATGCTTTTTTTCACTTGTACATGTATAAAATCCAAGTACTCCAAAAGACGAACATCAAAAGGAATGCCGAACAATTAATACTGATAGGTCTGTGAACACGCAAACACTGGACAGTGTGTAGTGGGTCGAGTGAACACCGGCTTGAAGAATACATGAAAGCACTCGGTAGTTCTCATATTACGAAGAATACTGATCTGGGAACATTCAGATTTCAATACATTCGCACAACCAATACAAGTAGCTTTTGCATGCAAATCAAGAGTCTCACTCAATATCTAATGTTTCAAATACTTGATAGCTCGGCATCAAATCATATTCCGAGAAAACAATGTTTACATCAACTATACATTAACATCCAGAGGAATAAATATAAGTACAAGTATGCAGCATTATTCTTTTGTTTTGTGTTTTTGTGCAGTGTTCAACCACACTTTCTTAAATTGTTATATATTTATAAAAAAAACACGATTGACAGGTCGAATGTAAATAATTCGACAACAGGTAGGCCTACAAAAGGGGCACACGAGTACAAAATGATAAAAAGAAACCACCAGTCTGTCATTTAGAAAGACAGCAGACAAAAAATAATGATTTGGAAGCGAACATTCGTGTTTCTCCAAGGTTCTATGACTTTTTGACTTCTCCACGATGGATATAGCATGTCCCGTTTTTCCACCGAAAAGCGAAAAATCAATCGTGCCCATTTAACCGTTTAAAAACAAACTACGAGTCCATGGCAAGGAATGCAGTGCTTCGAACTGTGGTGTTAGGTCGGCTTGTCGATATCTTCGACTGCAAGATGGAACAAAGCAGAACCATTGGTCGAGGGTATTGAAGGGCTGGTAACTGTGGATGGTGTAGTTATTGCACGTGCTGCTAGTGAAGGTAGAGAATTCACGGCGCCACGCTCAGTCTGCAAAGACAGAGGGAACATTTACAAAGCTGTGGTGTCACTCTGCTCTTTTGGTGGAAGATTAGAATACACAAGTGTACGACAAAATCTGCAGAAAGTTAAAAATAACAATACAAATAAATGGCACTTACTGAAAGATTGTTATGGAATGAAAAAGCCTCGTGCAAATGTGAATGTGCCCAAGTGGCTGCATACATGCGCATGCATGTCGTCTGTGTGTGTGTGAATACTTCGGGAACTGCATTCTATGTAAATTGTATGAAATATCACGTGAAAATGTTTATATGTGTATGCGTATCTCTTCTTCTTTTTCTTCTTCAAATGCTCCCACATGTAGTCCTCTTTATGATTCGTACTGCGTAAGGAGCTACTTGTAGCAGTGATAATTAATGCATGTCAAAATGACTGACCGTACCGATAAGATAAACTTTTCAGAAGTATGAGTTGTGCGAGACAGTGTCCTGTTGACTGAACTGTTCATCAACTGGAACAGAAGGTTTGCACAAGAGTGAAGCAAAAGTCTCAAAGTCAAAAGGAAAGCAACTCAAGGCAAAGTATTTCTTTCCGTTCTGAAAAAAGGGTGCTATGCTACATGGACACACCATGTCACTAAATCAGATTAAATCAAGGACCTACGTGGAGAAGAATTATTTTCAAAAGTAATTTTAATGTGCATTGCATGACGTCGCATCGGCCGATGAATACTAGCAAAGATTATAGGTTACACAAAGATAGTTCATTAGCTCATTCTCGTGAGGGTCGAGACACGTTGCGCCCCAAGCGGACAGCAACGAAGGGTAAACTATAGTCCGTTTCAACATTGCACTGTATTTAGTCACATGATTATAGGATTTAGTGGAGACTTGCACAAACATGGTGGAAAAACACAGGTTTTCGAGTGACCACTAATTCTAAAATTTCCGATAACGTCATCAACTACCAAGGTTGAAGAACGAGTGACGTCACTATTTGACCGATTTGAAGAATAATAATTTTTAACACAGAGAGAACAGGGTCACCAAACGTTGCAATCACGTCGACCCGTGCACATGTGGTTCTGCGAGTGACCTGCATTTCGATTGTTAAAAAGTAGGAGCTTTCAATACCTTTTGATGCATTCAACATACAGCTTTGATAAATTAATGCTGTTCATGGTTTACATTTTCTTTGGATGGGGTTTCTAGTGTCCCCAAATTCAGCTTTTTCTGCGCGAAGCGAGACTATGTCCACCATTTTAAATGTGCAATGTTGAAACGGACTACAATATCACGCACATGCGCAGAAGCTAACCCTTCGGTGCTTGCCGCTTGGGGCGCTGCAATTTTAGCTGCTTGTAACTTCAAAGAGCAAAAGCTCGGCATGAACTATCTTTGTGTAACCTATAATCTTTGATACTAGTGAAAAATAAATTATATATACTGAGTGATATAGTCATAGAAAGTCTGCAGAACACAAGAATTCGAAATGTTCGCAACTCTTAGAATAAAACTCAGTTCTCCTTCAAGATCCATGCAATACAACGACGAGGGTAAAAGGTAAACAAGTGATAACTTAAAATATCAACACTATAAACATGTCAACTGAATGGAAAACCAGAAAAATCATGCAAAAACAAACAAACAAACAAACAAACAACAACAACAAATCGTAAATTGACATTAATTTGTACCAAAATGCTAATTTTTTTTAGCAGTTCTATTCGACAGGCCTTATTGTATCCTTTTCTGAACACGTTAACATGAAAACTACAATCGGCACACTAGTGATCGAAATCAAACACTGCAAGCAAGCTGTTTTGGTACAAAGTTGTGCAAGCGTTCAGGCTCGCTTCTAAAGCCAAAACAAGCAACAACGTGATGGTGGAAAGGCAAGGGAGGTTACTCTCGGAGTATCGTGGGATGTAAGGCTTGAGGCCATTGTACAGAGGGGTGTCAATGGTGAAAATGCGGGGCGTGTCCAAAGTGGTTACACGGTCTCGAATGTTGGGCTGGGGCATGAACAGGCAGAACACTGGCCCATGAGCTGCAGAACAGAGAAAGGCAAATTGTGCAGTACGCGTGAAAACCAAGCAGTGAGCGGCAGCACCGTAGTTAGAAAAATGACGTCACAAAATGTAGAATGGAAGCCGAGAAGTAATGGTTTGGAGAGGGCTGGAGTGGAGTGGGGTAGGAGGATGAGATGGAAGATAGACAGATGAATGTTGCACGTGAATATCAAGCTGCACAAGTCAAAGCGTAGACGGTGTTGCTCTTGTGAAACTAAACTGCAACGACGCAACTTTTCCATAAGCAGACGATCGAGTAAGTTTTCGAATGAGTGGCGAAAAACAAAAGATCAGATTCGTCATGATAACATTCAGTGGAGATAACAAAATTCTAGTTTAAAGTAAAAATGCCAAGAAACGGCATAAAAGTAATAACTTCTTCATTTTACAGACCAATCTCTTTTCGCATTGAACACACTCAACGCGGGTGTCTTACTTTGGAGGAAACTAATTATCAAGTTTTTAAATTTAGTTCAATTATCTTCGTCCCTGAAAACCCGTACATCTGCAGAAAGAAAAGTTGCAACGTTGACACAGAAGCAGCGCCCCAAAAAGACGAAGCAGGGCAGGGCAGGGCTGGTGGGGTGTCAGGACGCATCAGTGCCAATGGAAAGAGGGGGGACACTGGGGGGGTCTACCTTGTTGGCTGGTCATGGTGGCTGCTGGGGTACGGCGCCACAGGGGGCGTGCCAGAGAGTGCGTGTAGCGGCTACGGCCCCCTGGACAGCAGTACCGCACATCAACGTACATGTACATGATCAACGAAGCCACAGCCACGAGCACAACTGCAATGTGGACAGCGCTAGTTTTTAATGGCTTTAATTTGGCCAATTTTTCGACCAAGCTTTCTTCTAATCATGGCCTTAATCACGGAATAAACTGAATCTGACGAATTCGTAGAGGGCTGACTGGTTCGTGACTCCGGTCAGGAAAACGTAACATCAAATGATGCGAGAGAGAAAAGAAATTCCACAAAAAAACTGCTTGGCGTTTCGAATGATCAGTGACTGTAATTACTCAAGTGGGATGGATGAAGTTTACGGCTCATCAAACTGTGTAGGCTATGTAAGAATATTGATTACAAGTAGGCGCATGTCAATACATTTTAAACTAGTTATCCGCCTTTACACCACGGGTAGGGAGGGAGACGCTGTGGATCTGTTCTTATCCCCACCCACAGGGGGTTATTGTAGTGGGTCGGAAGCCGCATCCAGTCCAACGATGCAAAGTTGTGGCTTACAGAGTGACTTGACCCCTTTCGCTAGAGATATTTTGCCCTCTGGTTATAGGAGCACAGCGGTTTCTTGTCTGCACAGTTTGCACTCCAGACACGCGTTGCATAGACAAGAGGAATGCAAGGATCTTGCGAGTACTTGGCCGGTATTAACATGTGTCGGCATTTGATGGCCTTCATATCAGCAGTCCAACATACTGCTGCTGCTGCTGGTGGTCATGGAACTTTCGGGGCCTGCTCCAATAGCTCGATCACGGGCGCGGCCCCAAGCAGCGCAAAGCGCCACCGGGGAGTGTCCACTGCAGATGTAAAGGCTAGCAAATGTTAACAAACGTTGCCACCGGCCTATATCTCGCAAGATCCTAGCTTTCCTCGCGTCTACGCAACGTGCATCAGTGAAAGATGCGCGAACAAGTCACTAGTCCTAACCGTCACGGTAAAACGTTTTTACTTTCGAGTGGATGAATGGATGGATGGTGTTTTACGGCCGATCTGCCTTTGTAGGCTAAGGCCACTAAGCACGAAAATCACTAGAATAGTTTAGAGTGAACGCAAATCAAGTCGCGATGTCCCTAGTTTCTTACGAATCGCGCTGGGAAACGTGGTGGGTCTATTCTTACTCCCCCCAACCCACAGGGGGTCTTTCGAGTGGAAAAAACAACATCAACTGTCAATGACAATATAAATTCTTGTAGTTTGGCTGTAGAATCAAACTTTGAGCTGTCTTTGAAGCGAGGGTTTCTTATCCTTTGTCAGTCCATGTGTTGTTTGTCAGTCTGCCAATCTTGGTCCTTGTGTCAATCCGTTCTGTCCGTCCGTGCGTTTGTCTGTCTGTCTGTCTGTCTGTCTGTCTGTCTGTCTGTCTGTCTGTCTGTCTGTCTGTCTGTCTGTCTGTCTGTCTGTCTGTCTGTCTGTCTGTCTGTCTGTCTGTCTCTCTCTCTGTGCGTGTTTACGTGCTTACATGTCTGCGTCTGTCTCCCTGCCTGTGTGTTTGTTAATCTGTGCGTGTGACTGGTGCTTGCGTGTATGTATGTATGTATGTATGTATGTATGTATGTATGTATGTATGTATGTATGCATGCATGCATGCATGCACGCACGCACGCACGCACGCACGCACGCACGTACGTACGTATGAATGTATGTATGTATGTAGGAATGTATGTATGTATGTATGTATGTATGTATGTATGTATGTATGTATGTATGTATGTATGTATGTATGTATGTATGTATGTATGTATGTATGTATGTATGTGTGGCGAGATCACCCACCCCCTCTCCCTTTTTACGTGAATGTATTGTGTTTACTATCCCGTTTGTGTGAGTTAGTGTGGCCGCCAACCATTCTAAAAATAGTGACGATAGCGTGTTACGGCTCGCCAGCCATGCTCTGCTGTGTGTGAGAGCTGAGAGTTGACCCACGGCGTCGCTCTCTGCACGATTCGTAAGAAACGAGTGACTAGTAACACCGTGACTTGCCTTGCATTTGCTTTGAACTGTTCTAGTGATTTTTGTGCTTAAGGCCTTGCATGGCCTAAGCCTTGTTCAGGAGGCTCAGCGATTCACAGCGCTGCTCAGCGCTGCACAGCGCTTGCGCCGTGAAACGGCTTGTTCAGGACGCGCAGCGCTGCAAAGCGCTCCATGTGATTCGGCGCTTTGCAGCGCTGCGCGTTCTGAACAAACCGTTTCACGGCGCAAGCGCTGTGCAGCGCTGTGAATCGCTGAGCCTCCTGCATGAACAAGGCTCTAGAGGCTGATCGGCCGTGAAGCGCCATCCATCCATTCATCACTAACCAATGAAAAACTTTGTACACCCCAGTGTTCTCATTGAAAGAGAGAGAGCACAAGTTTCCAAAGGCATCCGTACCTCGGATATATAATCCCCTCCTTCCCTGTGTCTGGGCGGGAAACACTCCAACCATTAGTCAAGACCACCCCCACAGCTCTTCTCCCCCAACACACAGCCAATCAAGAGCGAGGCGCCCGCCTCTGGGTCAAAGGTCAAGCCACCTTACTCTCCAGTGTCAGAATCTACATGCAAGACACCCCCAGCGTCTGTCCTGTTTCACGGGCGAAGGGACAAGTCACCTCGCTTTCCAGCGTTGGAATCTATGGACAAGTTTCTACAGAAAGGACTACCACGTTCACCCTTTACCAGGGTGAAATTTACGTTTCCTGATGGTTCATCCTGTCTGCCTGCACACCGGTTGCCCCCTGCTCCCCTTCCCCCTTCCCCTCTCTCCCCTCCTAGTGTGCTGACTGATCACGGCTACCTCGTTTCAGGACTACCGTCGCGCTTGTTGACGGATGCACTCTTCAAAGCAGACAAGTTCACTTTATTCGGTTGGCGAGCCATATTTAGTCTGAGTCAGAGATTGAATTGAATAATCATTACTAACCTTTAGTCAACCATTTAAAAAATTGTTATTGAAACAAAGTAAAGTGATTTAATTTTGATCTTTGTCCTCACCGTTTATTCTGTCGTGTTACATCGTTTGATTGAATGACTGTGAGATAGTGTTGCTTGGTCGGCTGTGCGTGTGTGTTTCCCCCCTAGACTTATTATTTAAAAGAACGAGCCAAGTCGAACACGTAACAGTATATATGTATGTATGTGTGTATGTATGTATGTAAGTATGTAAGTATGTAAGTATGTATGTATGTATGTATGTATGTATGTATGTATGTATGTATGTATGTGTGTGTGTGTGTGTGTGTGTGTGTGTGTGTGTGTGTGTGTGTGTGTGTGTGTGTGTGTGTGTGTGTGTGTGTGTGTATGTATGTGTGTGTGTGTGTGTGTGTGTGTGTGTATGTATATGTGTGTGTGTGTGTGTGTGTGTGTGTGTGTGTGTGTGTGTGTGTGTGTGTGTGTGTGTGTGTGTGTGTATGTATGTATGTATGTATGTATGTATGTATGTATGTATGTATGTATGTATGTATGTATGTATGTATGTATGTATGTATGTATGTATGTATGTCCGTCTATCTGTCTGTCTGTCTGTCTGTCTGTCTGTCTGTCTGTCTCCCTCCGCCTCCCTTCCCCTACGTATTCCTCCTCGAAGCTTTTTCTTTTCCTCCTGCCACGGTGCTGTCTCTACGACACTGGTCCCCCTGTGGGATGGGGGTTGAGAAGAAACCTCTGCGTCTCTCTATGCCATTCGTGAGAGGCGAAGATCAAGGGAACTCGTGACTTGTCTTGCTCTTGGTCCGATCATGTTTAGTGATCTCCTTGATCAATGGCCTTACATGGCCTTCAACATCTGAGGGGCCGCAAAACTTCATTCATCCATTCGTTTCATTCATTCATTCGTTCGTTCGTTTGTTCATTTTTACATTCTCTGCATACCTGGCGTGAGGACGCTGGGCATGACCCGACGGGCTCCACTGTCGACCTTGTTGACCCTGGAACTCCTGGCCGAAGCGTAGGACCTGGGGACAGTGCGTGCCCTGGGTACGCCGTCCTCCTCCTCGCCCTGCCCCTCCCCCTCCCCTTCCTCCTGGTCCTGGGGGTTCGGGTACCTGGGCGAGACAGAGACAAAGTAAGGTTATTTTTACTGATAAGCAAACAAGACTTCCTTTTGGTATGAAGAGTGTTCAAGATATGGAGGGAAGAGCGCTTGATTACTGTGTGTGTGTGTGTGTGTGTGTGTGTGTGTGTGTGCGTGCGTGCATGCGCGCGTGTGTGTGCATGCCTCTGTGTGTGTGTGAAAGAGGGAGAGAGAGAGAGAGAGAGAGAGAGAGAGAGGGAGGGAAGGGGGGAGAGGTGGGGGGCGACAGGCAGACAAACAGACAGACACACGAACTGACGGACAGACAGACATAGAGGACAACGTAATGTTGCTGATTAGTATGTCGTCCATCAGCCACATGAAGTAGCATCATTGGTTTTACGGTGGAACTGTGGCGCCAGAGAACCAACAGTAAGATTTCTCTTTGATTTTAAAAGCTGCTGAACTTGATTCGTAATCGCGAAAACATTCGTCAAAGCTGCATCGCCGTTCTCAGAGGGCTTAATTTTCCCCCGGAAGGACTGGCTGTCTTCAAAATAACTGTCGCCATTACCAGTGTTATGGAGATTGCAAAAAGGGTTTGTTGGCCAGTTAACATTTTATATTGTAATACTAATGAAAAGTGTCGCACCGGAGGAAATGAAAAAAACAACGCCTAAGTAGATAAAGCCATATTTTCCAATGCGATATTTCAAGAACCTTGGTGATGAGCACAAGCGATTCCTTGAGGAAGTAGACCAGAGAGTTCGGAATGCTGGCTGATCAGATAGGTCTTGGGCGGTAGATGAGGACGAATTCTACCCCTCTTCCTCAATGTCTTCCCCTTCCAAGTTCCTTATTACCTCCCCTAAGTACCTTAGTGACCTCTCCACTTGTATTATGCTGATGCAGGAAACTGACGTTAAGCCCTTCCTGAGACCCGTCGATCTCTAGAGCACACAACCACCAGACGCCACTCTGAAGCGGACAGACAACCACCGGAACTCTCGCGTACGGGGGGATGATGGAGAACTTTCCTGTGGATAAGCTGGAGGCTTACCACAAGCTGTCAATTCAAGGAGGAGTGACCTCCCTTCTCCAATTTCTGCGCGAAGGACCTATGGTAAACACTTGAGGTGAGAGCTTTCTTGTTTTATCGGCTCCCGGTCGTCCGTGCTGCTCCCTGAGCAGGTGCTAGACGGTGCTAGACAAGAGTGGGGCTTCTGAAGGAGATTACTGTCCTACTCGTATCGCCACGCAAATCCAACAATGGACAAGCAGTCGAACAGAAGCTTCAATGTCGGAGATATCAGTAAAGTAAAGGTCAACTTTAACGACAAAGGACCTTCCACCATAAGTAAAGGTCTGTTTGTTTGGTCGTCCTTTATGGGCTGCACTGCGCGTTCCAGGAACAATGCTAGTCACGCTGGGTTTGTAGTGTGCGACTAAAACAGGAAAGTATGCACTTGCCCCAATTCTTAACCAACAGAACGTAATCATCAAGCTGTTATTATAAGACATTCTTCTCACAACATTGCATCAGTGCCTGCAATGGATTTGATACACAAAAGCTTGGCACCACAAAATCTACAGTATACTGAGAGAGCGAGGTTTTTGGTCATTTATTTAAGGCAAAAGTAACTTTTGGAGACCGTGGTGTGTGAGTGCGTGCGTGCGTTTCCCAGTTTCCTATTCTAGCATTCAGATCGCCGCAAATCACAACTGCTGCTCCTGAATACCTTTCCAGGAAATTCCGTAATAGATCTTCCAGGTTGATAATATTTGAGGATACCTCTTTGCCTTTATAGTATGGCGAGTAGACAGGAGGGATATACGCGCATATCACAATTGTGTCTTTCAAGAGAGGGCTGCGAATCCTTAATTAAAGCTAGAATCGTATCGCAGTCGGTATCTGATTTCACTACATACACCGAAATCGTTTTTTCACAATCATCATCACGCCTCCTGACCTTCCTTGGGTGGACAGTTTTATCCCAGGAGAGTGTAGTGCCATATAGCCTTCAAAATGTATGCTAAAGTCAAAGTTTACAAAGGTAAATGTCTCCGTGAGACAACACATATAAAAACTATGTAAATAATCCTGAAACCCTGGCTCCGTGATTTTCGGACACAATCCTTCCACGTTCCAACTTACAATCCTTAGAGTTGCTCCACGGTCAACCCCTTCATTTCTGTTGTCTGACTCTAGCAATGGGCGTCGGCCTCGCCGTCACGACGAAGATTCCGCTCTCTCTGCCACCTGTGTCGCAGTAGTCGTGCTGCGGAGTCTGCCGTTCCACGCCGATGCAGAGTTCTTGTCAGTTTGTCCTTCTTCACCCTGGACTTCCACTGACGGTATGTTTTTCCCCGCACAGGCATTCGCCGCATCTACACCAGAGGTATTTTTAGCCATTCATGTAATGACCTCTGAATCTTCCTTTTTGGTGTAGAATCTGCTTCCAACTGCATCTGGTTTTGAGCCTGAGGTTCCACCTGTACTGTGGATTCTTCACTGTTGACCTCTTGGCCACAAGTCATGGCCAGGTCAGAGGTGTCTTGCCGATTCAGCTCCACTGTTTCATTTAACTCTTCAACAGGCTCTTCCAAGTCACCTGTTGAACTGTCATCGTTTGATGAGGATATTATCACCGAACCCTGGGAGATTTCAAGTGTTTATATCATTTTGTCTGTTGTGAGCGGGTCAGGTATGGCTTTTTCAGGCAATGGATTCCAGGTGAAGTCCTATCACCTCCAGTTGCCAGAGTTAATTTTATTTTCTGCCAGGCATCATCACTTCTGTCCAATGTCAAGTGTGAGCCACTTCTCTCACGTTTTCGATGGTCAGGCGGACGCCAGTGGCAGTCATGGACATCGTCAATGTCCCCTAAATGGTTCATTAGATCGCCTTGGTGCTAATGCTCGGTGTGAGTAAGTGGATGCTCTCTGACCAAAGATACGGTCGGTGTGAGTTCCCTCTTGACTTTGTCTGACGAAGACATCTGGGTGAGCCCATGCCCCTGTATAATCTTGTTGCCATTTGTCTATTGTTGCATTTTGCTGCGTTGACCTCACAGGTCCATCATCGAGTCCAAGATGCCTCCCTGGGGCATGACGATATCTGCCGTGTGTCCGATTTGTTTGTCTACCTCTCTTACGAGACCTGGAAGTCTGCGGTCGGCTGTACGCGAGATGGTTGGATCTGGCATCTTGGAACCACAGCCGGTTGTTACGGTAAAAAGCCTGATGTCCCTGTTCCCGTAAGTCTTGGAGAATTT
>JAWQFJ010017586.1:0-2500 GCA_034096865.1 Theodoxus fluviatilis
TATTTCTTCTCCTCCTTCTATTTCTCCTTCTCTTCTATTTCTCCTTCTAATTCTCTTCCTCCTTCTTCTTCTCCTCCTACTTCTAAATATCCTTCTCCTTTTATTTCTCCTCCTCCTTCTATTCCTCCTCCTCCTATTTCTCCTCCACCTTCTAGTCCCCCTCCTCCTTCTAGTTCTCCGCCTCCTTCTAGTTCTCCTCCTCCTTCTAGTTCTTCGCCTCCTTCTATTTCTCCTCCTCCTTCTAGTTCCCCTCCTCCTTCTATCTCCTCCTCCTTCTATTTCTCCTCCTCCTTCTATTTCTCCTCCTCCTTCTAGTTCTCCTCCTCCTTCTAGTTCTCCGCCTCCTTCTAGTTCTCCTCCTCCTTCTAGTTCTTCGCCTCCTTCTATTTCTCCTCCTCCTTCTAGTTCCCCTTATCCTTCTATATCTCCTCCTCCTATTTCTCCTCATTTATCGGCTCTTCAGCCAGAAGTAAGAACTAAGAATATAGGTAGCATCCTACTTATTATTGTCCTCTCGATTTCTATTTCTCCGCCTAATTAGAGTTATCCTCAGACTTCTAGGCTCTAGACGCCTTAGAGTCACCTCCTCTGCCTCGTGAATACTTGATCCTACTGAAGTTACCTCAAGCCTCAGCAAAATCTAGTTCCCCCTACCTTCCTCCTCCCTCCTCGTTCTCATCCTAACTCCTCCTCCCTCCATCTCATCTCCTCCGACTCCTCTAATTCCTTCACTGCCCTAACAGACGGACTCACCTCCTATCTCTCCTCCTTCTTATAGGTCTCCTATTGTCTCCGCCATAAGTCTTGTCTAAACAACCCCATCATCCTAATCCTCCTCCTCCTAAGAAGAGTCAGCATCCTCCTACTACTTCTTCTCCTTATCCTCTTCTCTCCTTCATCCTATCTCTCCCCTTCCTCGTGCTGTCTCTCCTTCCTATGTCTTGGTCGTCACCCTGCGTGCTTCCTCTCCTTTCTTCTTTCCTTCTTTCACTCTTCCTTCCTGCCTCGCCTTCACGCTTTCTTCTTCTCCTTCTCCTCCGTCTTCTTCCGCTTCTCTCGTCGCCTCCTCTTTCTCCTCCCCCCTCCTCTTTCTCCTCCTCCCTCCTCTTTCTCCTCTCCCTTCTCTTTCTCCTCCTCAATGTCTCTTTTCCTTCTACTCCTCTTTTTTCCTCCTCCCCTCCCTTCCTCTCTCCTCCTGCCTCTC
Organism: Theodoxus fluviatilis; assembly: GCA_034096865.1. Classification (NCBI taxonomy): domain Eukaryota; kingdom Metazoa; phylum Mollusca; class Gastropoda; order Cycloneritida; family Neritidae; genus Theodoxus; species Theodoxus fluviatilis. The sequence continues at coordinate 1,205 of JAWQFJ010017586.1, forward strand.
CTCCTCTCTCCTCTCCTCCTCTCCTCACTCCTCCTCCTTCTCCTCCTCCCAACCTCCCACCCTTCCTCCTCCTCCTTCTCCTCTCCTCCTCTCCTCTCCTCCTCCCTACTCCTCTCCTCCTCCTCCTCCTCCTCCTCATCACTCCTCCTCTCCTCCTCCTTCTCCTCTTTCTTTTTCCTCTTCTCTTCCTTCCTTCCCCGTCTTCTTTTCTCCTCCATCCTCTTCACCTCCTCTTCTCTCTCTTCTGTTTCTATCCATCTCCTCTTTCTCCTTTCTCTCCTGTACCTTCCTCGTTCCTCGCTCCTTCTCCCCTCATCTACTTTCCCCCCTCCTCCTCCTCCTCCTCCTCCTGTCGCTGCTGCTGCCCGGTCTTCTTATGCTTTTTCTCGGTTTTCATCTTCTGCTAGCAACGTTTTCACAAAAGCAAACATTTTACCGCCACCACAAGCACTATCGAAAGTGTTCAAGCGCGTTCCTGGCGCACCATTACCGAAGTACTCCACCGCTTTCACCTTCAGCACCACTACAACCAGAGCAAAAACAACCGCAAAACACCTCAGAGCCACTTCCACAACCACAAGCCCCCCACCCATCGCAAACAACAAGACTTCCCACTGCTCAGACAGCACTTTGAAGTCGCCTCGGACCTCGGGGCACGCTCCGTCACCCACACGTGGCAACAGGGCGGGCGGCAGGCCGGGGGAGGGGGTAGAGGAGAGAAGGATGGCGTGCGAGGGGCCATCTCGACTGCGCAGCCGCCATGCTGCGTCAAGCCACTTCCGCCGGAAGCCACCGTGGCCTTTTCCCGCCGCGACCTGCCGTGAGCCAACGGCTGAGAGCGATCCGACATAATCGCAGGAGGCGCCGCAGATTGCCTCCAGGGGGCGTGCGTCGCTTGTTGCTATCCAATCACGGTGCGGAGAGGAAAGAAGGGTCAGGGGTTGCTCCCTCGGGGAGGAGGACGAGCGTTAGACTGCACGTTTAGAGTGTCGCTAAAAGGGGACGCCGACATCTCTGCCTGACAGGGTACAGGCGCCTCTCCGTTTATGGCTTTTCAGCAAAGCACTGGTGCGCAAAATGTGAGGCCTGTCGCTCGTTCTTTCCAGCCGATTGTGCTCGAGGAATCAGTGACTTCGTTGAGCAAGGCTTCGTCGTACATCCGCTGCCATTCACAACTTGGCTTTTAGCAATGATGGATTTATCATTAAGTGACAAAATCATCGTCGGACCGATGGCTTTTGGCATGCGGTCAATCAAAATCCACCACTGGCCAACCTACGTCGAAATGTCACAATC
>JAWQFJ010017586.1:10000-17500 GCA_034096865.1 Theodoxus fluviatilis
AACAGACGTTGATATTTTGGAAAGGTCAAAGCTTTTAGATGGAAAATCAAACAGATTCCATTTGATTCGACCATTGAACTCAGAACTCATCGTCTTGCTCCGAGGAATTCTTCGTCCTACACGGTCTCCGTAGCTCAAATCACATTAATGGTTAGAAAGCAGAATTCTATACTTTATGCTGATTCAGTTTAGTTCATTTCAGTCTCCTAATCCTAAGATGGGTTGTTGAGGCACCACCGATGACTTTCGGACAATCTTCCTCCATCGATCTCTATCCGCTGTGGCTCGCTGTGAGTCAGCAAAGGTCAAGCCTGTCCACTCTTTGATGTTGTCTTCCCACCTCTTTCTCTGCCTGCCTCTCCTTCTCCCACCTGGTACGGTACCTTGCAGGATGGTCTTGGCCAGCCCACTGCCTCTTGACACAGACACCAAAATGTACCCCGTTCTGCGGCAACTCAATACATTTCTAATGTATCGATTTCGAAATAGATTGTAATAAGAGTGGTATTTGCTTGTGTTTTATCCACATGGGTGCTTGTGTTAAGAATAACACATGAAAACCTTAAATATGTGCATACAGCAAACCCAATTTTCAACGAGCTGAACCTGATTATACTGTGCGCATTTGTTTTAAGATGACAGAGAAAAAACGACGTGGACAGAGACGGAAGAACGGGAAATGGATAAACAATTAGAAAAAAGGAAGCAGTCAGTAGATGCGGAAGGAAAACATGAGAGAGAGAGAACTGAACTGAACTTAATTGAGGCTATAGGCCCATTGCATGTGCACAGTTTAAAATATTACAAGAATTCCAACAACATTGTGCCGTGCCAACATCATCCTGTGAGCAGTTTTTCCACAACAATTTAAGTTCGAATTCCTATAATTATAGTAATGCTACAGCAGGATACTATCTATTTTGTTAATTTTTGTTCTCTCATCTTAAACGCATAAAATATATACATGGCTATTGATTATGACAATTTGACATTTGTTCATTGCATTACGTATTTACAGACATTGATATTTGACACCCGACCTAAGAGCCTTCCCATATATTTGGCTCTAAGCTGCTGATATGCCGAACACCACAGGAGGAAATGTTCCTCGTTTTCTTTTCCCTTGCAGAATGGACATAGTGTGTCTTGTGTACGTTTGTACCTCTTATTGTTATTTAACTCGTTTATTCCAAATCTAAAGCGAATAAATCCATTCCGGAACTTTTTTATGTCCAGTATATTCAAATAATTTTCCAAACCAAAGCTTTCTTTGAAGGATGCATACCAGTTATACCTGTCACTATTCCTGTTTTCCGACCCCCACTCTTGGATATAGCAGTCTTTCATTGTTGGCTTAAACTGTTTCAGAAAACGTTTCACATCACCCACTCCACTGTACAGCCACACAAAGCCAAAGACCAATTTACATAGGCAGATCTTCACCTTATCTGTCCAGTTTCGTTCCCTTTTGATACGAGAGTTCATAAGCATGACCAAGGCTTGCTTTGGAAGCCTATCTTCCCCCCTCCAGTTGAGTTTTAGCCAATACTTTATGACTCTCGAACTACTGTTGATTGCAATTAGAAAGCGTCGAAGATCTCCATACACCATTTGGTTTGGGGTTCTCTGATCTAATCCCATAAATCTTTTGCATACACAAGTATGTGTTCTCTCTATTTTCACATGTCTTTCAAGACCTCACATTTCTGAACCATGCAGGAAGGTTGCTTGCACTTGCGCGTCAAACAAGGTAGAGAACACTTTTGGTCTCATACTATGCAGATTCCAAAGAACTTTCAATATCTGTACACCTTTTTGCTTCCCTCTGATGGCCAAGTCCTCTATGGTAGCATCTATGGACAATTTGGTTGTGAACTTATAACCAAGATATGAGAGAGAGAGAGAGAGAGAGAGAGAGAGTGAGAGAGAGAGAGAGAGTGAGAGTGAGAGAGAGAGAGAGAGAGAGAGAGAGAGAGAGACGCATTGCAATGACAAAAACAAAAACCATCCTAGGGTTTCTTCCTGAGAAAACCCCCTTGTATAATAAATTGCGTCTTGAGGGACTCCATACCATCATCGCCAGTAGGAAGGCCTGGTTACTGGGCTTTCAGTGCTTGTTCCAGTAGCCTAGCCCAGGAGGCTACGGAGGGCTTTGGGACAGGATCACCGCGTCACTAAGACCGACCATGCGTTTGTGCCGCTTAGGAGAAGCCAAGGCTCTGTGGTAAGTGTTTAGCGCGCTTGACCTGTGATCGCTTGCGGCCAGTGGGTACGGCGTTCGAAGCTGTGCGGTTCCCAGAGGTGCACCCTTGAGCAAGATGCTTAATTAGCATTGCTTCTCTCCATCCAGAAGTAAAACCGGGCACATGAGACGGCCATGAGCCAGCATCGACTTGGAATATTCCCCAGAGAGTGAAGTTGATGCTGTACCTGATTCTGTGCGTCTTAAATGTTTTTTGTGAGGTTGATGGATGGATGGATAGTGTTTCACGGTCTAACAGCCTTTTTAGGTGATGCAAGGCCATTTAGCACGAAAATCACTAGAACAGTTTAGAGTAAACGCTAATCAAGTCACGGTATCCCTAGGTATTCGCCTCTTACGAATCGCGTAGGGAGACGCGGTGGGTCAATTCTTACCCCGAACCCACAGGGGGATTGCGGTGGGGTACCAGTGAAGGATTGATCAAACTGCCCAGGGATCAGGGGGTAAAGTGTAAAGCGGTCTGAGTCCGGACATAGGTGATGCGTAGCTATATAAAACCACATTTTTACCTTTTCCTTTTAACTCATCCCACGTACATCATTACACTGACCGCTCAAACTCCTCATTCAGCTCCAAAGGAAATCTCAACACCCTTTTCCATTGGTTATTCCAGATTGCTTCGGAAGAGGGTAACTTCTCTAAGTCAGTTGGTCAGATAAACGTCACTCTGATAGCCTTGTATGCACCGGCGTCTCCTTAAAATCGATGCACTCAGAAACTTCACGACAAGGGCTGAAGGCAAAGTTACAAAAACAATTGTCGTACTTTTTATCAAATCCATATAATACTTCTGACAGGGTTCCACTTTCAATAGAGTTGCAGAGACGCCGTACCAGTCCGTAGCGGCGACGCTACTGTTTCACTACCGCTCGACACGACACGGCTCGCAAAACTGGAGAGACCCGCAATATTCCAGCACCCCGAGAGCGCAATAAAAGAAATATTGACGCAATCCTCTGTCCTCTTGTTTCCTCTGGGCTTTAGAAACCGCTGTTCTTTATGATCTCTAAACACGGAACTCTTCAAGCAAAGCCACTAGGGTGATCAGCTTTGCATCACACGACGTTGTTCGGGCTAAACCAGTGTCCTACGAGAAACATCGATCCAATTGAACCCAACGAACCATTAGAACCCGATGTTGTGTTTAGAGAGGGTTGCAACGTACCGCCAGTAATGGTATTTATTGAAGGACGACATTGTCACAGGGGAGGAAGGTATTGGATGCGTGTTGTGAAGTTGGCTGAGTACGGGCAACTACCACGCGCTGCCAAGGGTAATTAATTAGCTTGTTTGCGACAAGTGTTTGAGTCTTTCAGTGCTCTTTTTACCGGTGAGGTTGTGTGTATCAACAGGAACACTGCTGAAGTGACATGATCATAATTCATTCTTATTTTGCGTAAACGTTTGAGGGAGGTAAGCATAGCGCGTTTATATAACTCCGCCCTGTTTTGTCTTCGGACGAATACCTTGCCCTCTACGTGTTGGCGCATAATTCTCACCAGAGTGCATATTGATATAGGCATTTTAAATACATCTACAAATGTGTCTCATCTGAGTATGTATGTTTCTCTGTTTGCCTGGCGTAATCCTGATCTTTGCACAGTCGGTCCTGATCACACAACTTCTACTTTTTTGTGTATCAGGCAAACATTTCGACTGCTACAAACACACTGTCACAGAGACTCATTATTATCACGCCTGCAGAGTAAAGACTGGTATATGGATTCCTCAGGCTAGGGGATGTGTCGCTCCTCCAGAACAATGTCTGCTGACAACTGCCACACCGGCATTGACGGGAAGAGGAAGCTGTGCACGCCGACAGCAGGCAGACAGCCTCATTACGTGCGTGAAGCAGCTGACGACGGAAGAAGGGCGGAAATGCTTGAACGTTGTATTGACCACCACCACTCGACTGGCGAAACCAAGACATCAGTGCCACCGTGCTGTCCCAATCCCAGAGCCACGGGCGTGTGTCCACGCTACTGGCAACTCTATGCTGGCAACACGACTATGTCACCAGTGCTGCCATGTTACCAACATTGCTATGCAATTAGCACCACTATGCCCTACTACTACCGCCATGCCACCAGCACCGCCTTAATACCAGCACTGCTGTGCAACTAGCACCACTATGCTACTAGTTCTGCCATGCTATCTGCACAGCTATGCTGCCAGTAATTTCATGCCACCAGTACCGCAAAACTATTAAAATTGCTATGCACTAGCACCACTATGCTACTAGCACTGCCATGCTACAGCACCGCTATGCTGCCAGCACTTTTATGACACCAGTACCGCAAATGCTACTTGCATAGCTATGCAACTAGCACCATTCTGCTACCAGCATCTCTGTAAGGCCAGCATCTCTGTGTTACTAGGATCGCCATTTTCACACTATGCTACCAGCACCATTATGCAGCCAGCACTTTCATGCTACCAGCACCCCCATGGTACCAGCATTGCTATGCAACTTGCACCACAATGCTGCCAGGCTCGCCATGCGACCATCATCGCTATCCTACCAGGACCACCACGGGGCCAACGCAACCGCCATGCTGCAGCATATTTACCCTTTCAACTGCCATATATTGCCATGTATTGAGCAACACATTATCTTATCCCCGCCAAACTTTAAATTGTCTTGCCCCCATTTGCCCAGGCGTATAGAGATATATGCTCTGGTATCGCGTTGAGCATTGCTCTGCTACCATCAACGCCACTCTACCAATTTGCAATGTTACTTTTCCATATTGCCTTTGCACTGCTGTGTTCTACTGCAGATTCATGCTCCCAATGGCCCCATCCTTTAAGCAACGATCAGCCTCAGCATCTGTGTACTAAGAGCATTGGAAGCCTTAAAGGCTTTGAATGCTCCCAACAGGTGTATGCTCCCGGCCCCGTCTAGCTTTCGGGAACTGCAAGCTCAGAGCCTCAGTAGGCTTCGACCGCCCGCAAGCTCCCAATGTTCGTCGTATGCACCTGACTCCTGTGAGCCTTCGGCATCTGGACTGACAGCATAGGAATACTCCAATAACTTTCACGTATTCAGCATCTGGGCTTCCAGCACTTGCACTCACAACGTGGGAATGTTCCAGTGACTTCCACCTCATGAGTATTTAAGTTTCCAGGATGTGTACCCACACCATAGGAGTGCTCCAGCGACATCTCCATCATCAACCTCTGGGGTTCCATCATTAGTACAGCACACGAATGTCCCAATGACTTCTCCAATCAACATTTGGCCTTGCTGCATTTGCACTCACAGCATAGGAATGCTCAAGTAACTTTCTCGACATCAGGCTTTGGGATTCCAACACCTACACTCACTGAGTGTGTATGCTCCCAGCATCCTCTCATAATTCGCTATTGAACTTCCAGCATCTCTGCGAATATCAGCATGCTTCCAAGATCTCCACATAATCAACTTTCGAATTCCATCGCACATGTATGTATTTATGGCATCGACATACTCCCAGCAACTCATCATGATCAGCATTTCAGATTCCATCATCTGCACTTCTAGCTTAGGTATGCTACCAGCATTTCCATTGTGTTGGTACTGATATGTCCCTGACACCGGTAAGCTTCTCTCGTCGCCACTGTCTCAAAACATGAATGCCCAGGCGCTGTCAGGCACCAGATCCTGGAAACCCCCATGCCACTCCACTCTCAGCTCCTCTCCTCCTAATGGCCGACAGAGGTCAGAACTTTTTCAATCCGGAAGTGAGGATGTCTCCCTTCCGGCTGTCAGCCTCGTTGCTGTGATAAGTATCGCGCCCGTAGACAGCGTCCAGGGAGAACCAGGAAATGCTCGCAAAGATTGGTGGCTTTTCTAATTCCCCCAAAGTAATGGCAGCCGTTTTATCGTCCCGGGTTTAACAGCTTCCTGAAAAGAATAAATGGATTCCCTATATGTATATTGTCAAACTTTCATCGCAAAGGAACTTACGTGAAGAACATATCGTGAAGATTTCTTCTCCCACCCCTCTCTTTGTCTGTCTGTCTGTCTGCCTGCCTGCCTGCCTGTCTCTCTTTCTCCTCTGTCCTTCTCTGTCTCTCTCTGTCTCTGTGTCTCTGTGTCTATCTCTCTCTCTCTGTGTCTCTGTCTCTGCATCTCTGACTCTATCTGTCTCTCTCTCTCTGTGTTTCTGTCTCTGTGTCTCTGGCTCTATCTGTCTGTCTGTCTGTCTGTCTGTCTGTCTCTCTCTCTCTTTCTCTCTGTCTCTGTGTCTCTGTATCTGTGTCTCTGTCTCTGTCTGTCTCTGTGTCTGTCTCTGTTTCTTTGTCTGTCTCCGTCTCTCTCTCTCTCTCTCTCTCTCTCTCTCTCTCTCTCTCTCTCTCTCTCTCTCTCTCTCTCTCTCTCTCTCTCTCTCTCTCTCTCTCCAAGTCCCCTGTGGGTTGGGGATCAGAATGGACCCACCGCGCACCGCGTCTTCCTACGCGATTTGCAAGAAGCGAAATACTTTATTTGCGTTTACTCTAAACTAATTTAGTGGTTTTCTTGCTTAATAGCTTGCATAGCACACAAAGGCTGATAGGGTGTAAAACATAATTCACCCAATCATTCATTCATTCATTCATTCATTCATTCATTCATTCATTCATTCATTCATTCATTCATTCATTCATTCATTTATTCATTCATTCATGCATTCATTATACGCTCTCTCCTGAATGGTACGCAGGGGTCCATTCTCCGACTGATTTTGTAGTCTCTCACTATACTAAAGAAGTCAGTACGATCATTGATATACCTCGACTGTAATATCATCTCTTTGCCGACGACACACTGTTATATTGGGGTTTCTGCATCTAACCCGAAATATTTTAATGAAATGAAATCAGAAGTGGAAAACTGCTGCGTCGATCTCATAAACTGGATGAACAACAGCAACCAGAGATTAAATGAAGATGAAACTGAAGTAATTATCCTTGGAACAAAATAAGATCTGCTGAAAATATGTGATAGATATCTCTTTAAGCGATGCCAGAGTGAAATCATCTGAGTGTGTCAGATATCATGGGGTGAAATTTGACCAGCAGCTCTCTCTTCAACCCCACATTCGTCAAGCGCTTTTGTTAGTTCACTGGTGTCTACGACGTATTCGGAGCATCAGACAGTGCTTGACAGAAAAGTGCTACAACCCTTGTTGTATCTTTAGTGCTGTCACCGTGGACTACTGCAACAACCTGCTGGCTGGAATGACTCAGTGTCAGGTGGGGAAACTCCAACGTCT
>JAWQFJ010017586.1:22500-27500 GCA_034096865.1 Theodoxus fluviatilis
ACCAGTTTGACCCCACGTAGTCTGGACCTTTTAGCCTGGCTGATCCCCAGCCCACAGATCCAAAGGTCAAGATCAGAGGGATACAGCGACTCATTACGTCGCCGTAAACGACTCACGGAGCTTGCGAAAAAACAAGAGTTTATATCTCGGTCGAGTGGTTTCTTTTGATTCCGTCATAAAGAATGCGGCTGTATCCGACACGAAATCACTTCTCAAAGGACCTGAAACAGCTGAAGCTACAAAGAGGTTGAAGTCGAGAAAATCACGACGCCCAACGAAATCGTGCAGCCACCTAAGTGACTTGACGAACGGCCGTTCAGGGACGATCCTCTGTCTCAATATCGGCTGGCATTTGCCAAGTCTGGAATTAGCTCTGCATGCCTCCAGCAAGACTCCATGATACTGTTATACGCAGGGCGTGGACGAGGCACATTCCAGCACCGAATTTAACTGACTGACCTTCTACGTTGAGCACATTGTAGACTGCATTATCAGCGTGTTTTTTTTTGCATTCTCCCTCTTGTGTAAATATGCTTGCCAACTGAGATAAAAGCATCCATAACGTCATGAGTGCTGCAGGTGCGAACAATGTTGGCACAAGGCAGGTAAATGGGCCCAGCACTTGTGGTAGTGAGCAGTGAACGTTTCGGCCTGGTTTTCTTCCGACAAGTAAAATACACTAAAGACCCTTTCCATGACCTATTTATTAGTGACCCTTAATAGCAAACGAGGAATGGGAATGGATTTTTTTCTTTTTAAAACCACCGCCATTACCAGCAAAGTTAACCACTCGTAGAATTGCTGAACCCACCCATCTTTTGTTTTTATGACGAACCAAGTTGTGATAGCTTTGTAACCAGGGATGTAGTTAGTCGTCATCGTCATCGCCACTGATATCATCATTGCAACATCAATCATCATCCCCACTATCAGCATCGTCGTCGTTGTTGTTATTGCCCTTATCCTCCTCGTCCCCATCCGTATCGTCATCATCATCATTACCTTCATCATCATCATCATCATCATCATCATCATCATCATCGTCGTCGTCGTCGTTGTCATAATAATAATAATAATAATCAGCAGCAGCAGCAGCAGCAGCAGTAGCAGCAGCGACGGCGGCGGTGGCAGCACTTCTTTTCATTTCCGTCGTCGTCACAACTACCTTGAACGTTTAATCATCAAATTTAATCATTGCTATTATATTACTCAGTGTGTCCTACATGGCCACCATAGTTACAGTTTCAATTTTCTGCATAACAATGAATTGTGTCATCAACAGCTTCAATACAACCCTGGTCATCGTCAGCAGCAAGGCCATGGAAGTATCAGAAGCGACACTATTTTCATCAACCTCGCTGAATTTGTCGACAGTGTCATCGCCCTGGTCTCCAACAACGCGTTTTCTGCAACTGAAGCTCTGCCGATGTGCACCATTACCCCACGTTCAGTTCGTGCCCCGTGTTCCGTATGATTGTACTCTTTCTTTCTCGTTCCTTTTCTATTAAATATTCTAAAAAAAGTTTTACTTCTATTTATTAAAGAATTTCTTTTAAAGAATGTTAAACACCAATTATTCTATAAATGCAGTGTGATCTGAACCTCTGGTACTGCAATCATTTCACTGTGTTCATTTCATATAACCCATTCTTTATAACTACTTGTCTTGCATTGCAAAATTTCTGCTGTGCATAGCACTTTACCTGATGCCAGTGAAATGTAATTTTAAAATCCATATTTGAATGAATAAAGTGTATGCTATGTTGTTTGCTTTTTGTCCTCTTTTCCCTTTTCTTGCATTCTCGCTCTGTCCTCATTCCTTCATATCAAAGTTACGTGTAATCTGTGATCATCAAGCAGCATCCCCTGCTAATAACGGGCGTAGAAAATGTCCGGAGCTAAATCTTCTACAGGACGCTAATCTACCGAATTTACTGATGTAGGAAGAGCCTTTTTCCCGCCTACACAACGTTCATTATAGGACTATGGGTCTCCAAGAGAAACATGTAAAAAAAAAACTACAACAGTTTCGCATTTGCGATGAGTGAATGCATCTTTATGAACGAACAATTTATGACTGAGAACTTTTTTTTGGATTGGTTACTGCTGCAACACAATTTGGCGTGGAATTTGACAACATGGTAATGCGTGTTAAAGAAACGTTTACGGCAATTACTAATGTAATATCGATAGCAGATAAGACTTTGTGTAGACATGCTTATGCTCAAGTCGTTTCTTCAGTAGGTATAGGTCGTTTGTTTGACCTTCGTGTCCATCTCGCATTATAAAACGCGTCACAAATCTATAATGGAAAGAACCACGAAGAAAAACGCTGTCACGTTTGCTTGTATACCAAAAGGGACGGAAAACAATCCACGAATTCTGAGAACGAAAGTACCTTCGAAAGATTACAACCAGCTGGTTAAAAAAGGAAAATCATCTCGCAATTCTCCCAGTTGGGTTTCCTGGATCGATATTTGGGTGCCCCAAGGGGACGTTTAGGCCACAACATATCACAAATAGCGTCGATCTAAAGGCTCCAGATGGCCCATTCGATGCCCATAGCCTAGGGTCCTGCGCGGGTGTAAATGACCAAAAACATGTGAGGAGTTTGTGATGATTGTGCAGGCAAAGACACCACAAGCAATGTTCATGCTAAAAAAACGCGGCATTCGAAACTTCAATGAGGAAATCATTGCATTTAAATCCAATTGGCAGCATTTGCTCCGCCATAAGTAGCTTATCACAAGGACATTTGCACGGAAACGTCCCGAGTTTACAACTTCTTTACTGAAACGGCCCTCATATCTCTGCAAGTACACATCAAAATCGTCCCTAAAAAGCGAGGGGTTACCAGGAAGGATAGGAAGAACTCCCGGCTAAGTTGTGCGGGGCGAACGGTGATGACAGACAACTGCAAGTGGGGCAATGACAGATAAGGCTCCAATGCAGATCGACCGGCAAACCTCGGCAGCCAGGTGAGAATTTCCATCACTCAGGTCGGCACAACTGTCACTCCACGGCCCACGTCTGCTCTCCCTGCAAGGCAGTCGACCGTTGGAAGCAGACAGCATTGAGCATTCCATGTATGAAAACAAGTCTCGTTCCACAGTGAGTGACTCTTCTTCTAAAGTGACTGTCGCGAATGAGTATCCTTGGGTCTCCCTTGTAGATTGTTCCTACGGGAGCAACGGTGTATGTGCAACCCTCTACTACACAGTGAAACGGACGACATCTACCCTTATATCCAGATATCGGCCATGTAGAGTAAGATGGGTTAGGCAAGTAAGCATTGACATTTTGATATATTTGGAACCTACGTCCAAATGTTCATAACCTTTTCTGAATTTTCCATCAGCAGCTGAACAGCTGGTGAGCCGAGCCGAATTGCCACATTCAAAATAGTAATCGTGATGATAACACTGCGTAGCCTTAAACACAAAGCCTAAACTTTAAAAATATCTTTCTCAAAATGTCACATCAGTGGTTACCACCATCTTTATTTTACGAGCATAGGTAGAGCTAAGAATTTTCATACGTGAACATCCGTCTCATTCTAAAGTGGTGGATGACATATTCAGCAGCAGATTTATAGACGCTATCGGGACAACAAATTGGGATGCTTAAACTTCTCTCATCTGTTGTGTTTGTGCCTTTTAAAATGTGCACCAGCATGATGTGATACAATTTCATATAAAAATGTGAACTGTAAACTGACAACGTGAGGAGTGGAAGAGGAACTGAGGATCTCTACAATAGAAAAAATTATCAATCCTCGCTTCGCGAAGCAGCTATTTCATCCTAATCTGAGTCTTCAACAGCAGACAAGCATTTGCTGGCAACTGAACCAAGGTAGCTCTAAGTATCAGCGAGCGCATCTTTCTGAGAAGGCGTACATAGCTTTGAAGGACACCTTGCAAAGCCCTAATGTGTCAATCCTGTTTACGACCACATTCCCTGTACATCTTTTCCTTCTTTTTTTTAAAATCTCTCTCCATCCTTTACCTTCCCACTTCCTTGTTTCACCTCCTTCCATTTCCTTAACTCCTCCACTGCGGCTGTTGTTTAGAATACTTTTCTCCATTTGTCCTCGCGTTCCACTTTCTGTCACCCAACCAGGAGTGAGCTGTGGCATGTGTGACCGGCGTAGATACTTTTTTCCGATAGAATTTAACTAACAATTATCAGAAGTCGGATGAATAAGTGTTTCTTATTGCAAGGGAGACTCTTGCTCTGGTAGACAACATGCATGAACTTTCGACCCATGCTTCCCAAATTGCATGAGCATTATTTCTATAACCTCTCTCGTGTTTTAATTTTTCCTTCTCTGGGGTTAAAAATCGCACAGCTTCTTTTGCACCAGCAAAACTGCCCAGCTTAAATACGAAACAAACATTACAAGCCTCAGAATATTCCGCATGCACTATTTATCTAATGTCCGAATTGCAAACTTGCGCAATTGCCTCCCTTCCTAAAATGAGTTGCCAAAGGACTGAAAGAGTGTAATAATAAATCCTCTTTAGGCAAGAGCTGTATGCGGTAAAGTGCAACTCGCGCACTGAACTGCATAAAAAGATTTTAAAGCAAACACGAGCCCATCGCAGATAAGAGCTGTAATAATTTTTTTTTAACCCAGGGGTTTCTTGTTTTTGCCCTCAAGAATAGCGCTCGGAGAATTTCATTTGACCTAATGGATGATTCTGAGACTTTTCAAAAGCATGTTTCTCCTTTCGTTTCACCGAAAATGGACCGGAATAGTTGCGTCTTGTGAAATAGGTCCAAAATATCTCTGCGTCAGCTTTATCGCGTCACCCACGTCCTCGGGCGCGTTGCATAGACGCGAGGAAAGCCGAGATCCTGCGAGGAATAGGCCGGTGTCAACCTGTGTCAACATGGTGAAAGCAGATGTAAAGGCAATGTAAATGCTGCTTGGGGATGGCTGTGCGGGTGCTACTGGAACAGGCCCCGAAACACAGAGACCGCAGCATTCCAGCTGATGA
>JAWQFJ010017586.1:35000-52500 GCA_034096865.1 Theodoxus fluviatilis
TTCTTCAACGCCCTCGTTCTCCCTTCTCCTTTCCCATCCGCAATCTTTGCACATCAGGGATGGTTAATGCAAAGCTTTCAGCAACCACAGCTTTGGTCGATGCAAAAAGCTAAGAAAAACTGGCTTTGACAATGACGACACAATAACGATGGATGAAATATCCTTGGAACTTCATGCAAAAAGCTGGAGAAAGAGAGAGAGAGAGAGAGAGAGAGAGAGAGAGAAGATAGAGAGCGAGAGAGAAAGAGCGAGAGAGAAAGAGAGAAGATAGAGAGCGAGAAAGAGAGAGAGAAGATAGAGAGCGAGAGAGAAAGAGAGAAGATAGAGAGCGAGAGAGAAAGAGCGAGAGAGAAAGAGCGAGAGAGAAAGAGAGAGAAGATAGAGAGCGAGATAGAGAGCGAGAAAGAGAGAAGATAGAGAGCGAGAGAGAAAGAGAGAGAGGGAGAGAGAAAGAGAGAGAGAGGGAGAGAGAGAGAGAGAGAGAGAGAAGATAGAGAGAGAAAGAGAGAGAGAGGATAGAGAGCGAGAGAGAAAGAGAGAGAGGGAGAGGGAGGGAGGGAGGGGAGACAGAGAGAGAGAGAGAGATAGAGAGAGAGAGAGAGAGAGAGATGCTAATGATATTGGAAGACTATATAGTTTTCAACAAAAACACCTTTCTGTTTCAGAAAGGGAAGGATCAATATAATAAAAGCTGTTGTGAACGACCTGGAAGAACAGAATCGTGCCACAAAAAAGTGAATACTCTCTCTTTTTTAGGTCAGGGACTTAGATTTTGAACAGTATTCACATTTGGATGTTGTTACATTGACATTTGAATAAGTTCCATGCGCGGTCTGGCCGCCAAACAACCTTGTCCCAATCTGATGAAAGTGGCAGCCATTGAATATATATTCTTAATGTATACGTATATATAAGTTTACCATATTGGGTCGTCTGGCCTTTAGATGGATATACAAAATTCACAGCTTGACCTTGACACCCCCATAGTAGATCTGATGAGAGACAGCTAAAGTAAACAAGGAACTGATAAAGTTAACGTTTACCATATCGGGTTTTAGCAACCATGACATCTTGGAGAAGGTTGAATGAACGAGTATCGAGAGAGCTTCGTTATGAGCGGCCGTTACGTTTGGTGACTCATGCAAAAACAGCTTGCTAGAAAATTTAATGCGAGTGTTAAAAAAAACCAGACTTCCGAAATCATTACCTTAGAAGGCAAAAGTGCCAATTAGAATTTCTTTTAAAATATGACTGTTGCTCTATCATTAAATCCTCCCCGCGTCAAGGGATCTCAATGATACTTTTTCACGCACAAACATGAGATGAGCTCCAGTGCAATTTCTCCCACACAGCCTTCTATACGCTGGGCGTCCAGTGATTGTTTGAACTTCGGCCAGTCTGGTCTGAAGGTCGCACGGTCATTCCCTGCCATTGGAGAGTGCGTGCTAAATGTGCGTGCTTTTTTGTTGTTGCCTGGAAGCTACAGCTCAGAGACAAGGATGTTTTGTCACGAGAATGTCACATCCGACGATCTTTTATCTAGTGAGAAGTTGTGGTCCGCCCCGTCCTTTCATCGGCCTCATTAGGCGTATCGACGAAGCACATGGGCAACAGGATGCCAGGGTCAGCTGACTTACTTCCCTAGTCATCACCTCATCGACGTTTTATCTTTCTGCCTCTTCACTCCTCCTTTATCGTTCTCTTGGCTCTTCAATCCATATCATTTCCAATGCTCTCTCATTCCACGACCGCGTCATACATTTAGATTGGTTTTTAGAGGTGCAAAACCTCAAACTCTGCATCCATGGTGAAAAGGTTATTTCAAATGACGAAGTTGTAACTTTCGAAAAATAACCCCGAGAAGTCGAGGGCAGTCATATACCCAACATTCATGACGTTGCAGTCCGACTAAAAGACAGGCAACACATATGTCCAACGCCATTCCTAGTTGATCGTGGGATGGTTGGGATGAAGAGCTCCATAAAACATGGAAGGAGCAGACAAGATAATGATAGCCTGCGAGATTCTGCCTGAGTAGTCCTCACCTCATCGCAGTGTAAAAGGAAAATGAGCTGACAAGCAATTTACAATCGCAAGTAAATCACCATTATCTCCCCTTTGTCTTTTGAAAGGGGAATTGCTTTTAAAAGATTTACAAACCGTCCTTTGTCCTTTGACGTAGACAATTTTCATAAAAATGGAACAAGAAACTCGCGAGAAAGCGTGATAACTCGTCAAACAGAACGCACGCTTTCTTTCACTATCAGACTTGACGTCTCCGAGGGCCATCTTGGTAGAATCGATAACAAACACGGAAAACGCGATATGAAAAATGCGACAGAGATCTTTCTAAGGCTGAGCAACATGCTCTTGTCATTGACTTGATCCGTATCCATAACCTCCACGCCCCCACCCCACCCTCACCCCACCCCCACCTACCCCATCCTAAAAAGATATACACTTCACCCTTTATATATCAGTAGTGGCGAGGTCATAACAACCCGTGCGTCGTTACCAAATACGTCATCACTTACTTTATCTCAACGATTCATCTACGTCATGGCATCGACGAGTGACGTCATACTGCCCGCCCAAACGCCTGCTCGCCCTGCTTTACGCGCACATGCGAGCGTTCCCCCGGAGCTGGTGAATAAAAAATGGCAAGCACAGATAGAAGCAAGAAAGCGGGACGACTCGGATGGAGGAGAAGATTAAGAGGCAGCGCGGTGCTCACACCCGCCCCGATGGTCGGCACTCCGGAACCACGACGGAAGCCATTGTGCCTGCTGGTGCGGAAGTGGCCCGGTAGATGGCGCCGAGAGTTTGGCGGGAAAATCTGCATTGAGGTCGGCCTGAATCGTCCCTCCCTCGTCTGGGAACAATCCATCAATGATTCCCTCCCAACCCTTGTGAGGTGCACCTTCTGGAGAAGTGGTGGAGGAGGAGGAGGAGGAGGAGGAGGAGGAGAAGGAGGAGGAGGAGGAGGAGGAGGAGGAGGAGGAGGAGGAGGAGGAGGAGGAGGAGGAGGAGGAGGAGGAGGAGGTGGAGGTGGAGGAGGAGGAGGAAGAGGAGAAGGTGGAGGAGGAGGAAGAGGAGGAGAGGAGGAGGAGGAGGAGGAGGAGGAGGAGGAGGAGGAGGAGGAGGAGGAGGAGGAGGAGGAGGAGGAGGAGGAGGAGGAGGAGGAGGAAGAGGAGGAGGACGAAGAGAAGGAGGACGAGGAGGAGGACGAGGAGGAGGAGGAGGAGGAGGAGGAGGAGGAGGAGCAAGAGGAGGAGGGGGAGGAGGAGCGAAAGGAGCAGATGGAGAAGGAGCGGGAGGAGCAGGAGCAGAAAGATAAAAAGAAGCAGCTGGAGGAGGAGGAGAAGCAAGAGGAGGAGAAACAAAAGCATCAGAAGCAAAAAAAGCAATAAAAGAAGAAGAAACGGTAGGAAGAACAGGTTGAGAACCACCAACAGAAACAGGAGAGGCGAGAAAATAGGAAGGAGGGAGACAAAAGGAAGGAGGGAGACAAGGGTGAAAGGCGTGTGTAGCAGGAAACGGAGGAGCTGCAGGAAAACCAAAAGCAGGAGTATCCGAAGCTAAGAAGAACAAGAAGAGAAGGAATGACAGGTTGACTACAAGAAAGAAAAAAAGAAAAAAAGAAACAGTCGCAAAAACGAACGCAAGAAAGAAGAAAAGGGACTATAAAAAGAAAATTGGAAGGAACAAGAAATAAGATAAAGACGAAAGCACATATTCAGTCATATACACGTTTGAAGCACAAAATATATTCTGGCTCCTTTCTGAGAGGAAGCGACAATAACTACTTCATGCTCTAGAGAAATATTTTTGGACTCCACGCAATTACGTCATTTCACTCATGCTGAACGGAATGTGAGTATATCGTTCGCCTCATAAACGAGAATCGTAAGAGTTCCCTGCGTTTCCTAGCGTGATGTGGCCAGGATATGTCGTCACTCCTTTCAAAGGTAGCAGTTGCCGATCACATCTCTGTGGCGTCATTTCAACTTCGTCTCCATCCCCACGCGCACGCCCACAGCCACGAAGACCCGTCCAGAATGTCGAGAACTGGAAGCGATGGCGGCTAGTGGAGTCTAATGGAAAACATTCAAGCCCCAACAGGCGCGGATGTTTGGTCGACTAAGTCCAGACGACTCCTCGATAATGCATTGGACGAGAATCTGGAGCGCGTTGCTGAAAAGAGTTCTCCAGGGACCGCCGATCTCGGCAGCTGGCCACGAACAAAGGGAGCAGGTGGCCGAAGCTCGGAGCCTGGTCCAGCATTAACACTTGCCTTGCATCTCTCCCTGCGGACAAAGGGGATGAGTACCCTGTGCAAGATGATACACATTGATCGCCAAGTGGACAGAGCACGTGCAAGTACGTGAAGTAAGGAATCGAGACAGAAAGAGACGCTTTCTATCTTATTCAGGCTGTATTGTCTCACGCTTGCATTGTGTTCGAGAAAAGATAAAAGAAACCTGAATCGTAAATGATTCGCTTCGGAAGATAAATCCATGCATCCATCGATACTTTTTGTTGTGAATCACTTCCCCATGCCATGCGATTTGGCGATTGTGCGTAGTGTTGTGGTTTGTTAGAGTGCGCCGTGCGGCCCAACACATACGTCTTCAGCACTCGGGGTTTCTTTCAGGGTTACCCCACCCTTAGCTCATAGCTCAAAGACCTGCCCTGTGAGCACAGGGGGGGGGGGGGTCCATATTGGTCTGGTCTCTACCCTTAGACCTGTCCAGCTTGAGAAACCCTGCCAGGAGTTTGCACTCCCGCTGGCATAGCTCTTCGGGTCATGGAGACAGACAACGGACAGCTACCACCAACTGTCCAGACAAGAACAGGTGGTCATCTTCAGGCTGCGCACAGGGCACAATAGACTTAACTACCACATGCACAAGAGATTCAGACTTGTGCCATCCCCAAAGTGTTCCGGTGGAGAGGCTGACCAGACGGCTGAACACATTCTGCAGGAATGCAGGAACCACCGGCTGCTGCGAGAGGACGTTTGGCCAGAACCAGCAAGCATTCAGGAAAAGCTGTACGGCAGGGTGGAATCTCTCCAGAAGACAGCCCATTTCATCCTTGATTCTAAAATCCAAGTGTGATGGCGTTCGAGAAGAAGAAGAAGACTTCTCCATGCCCATTACATTATAAAGGGATAAAGGAAACCGCGACATGAATCGTATATCATATCCCATGTAGGGGTAAATGGGAGAATGTTAGGCGTGCAGTAGGTGCAATATTTGTATACGTCCTACTAAACCTGCTCAGTTTCGACACACTGCTTGGAAAAGGAGCAAAATAGGAGGAGGCTGGAATGCTATCTGGCCCGTGGCTGACAGATCAATGAGAAACACACAGTTTATTTCGTCAGACTGCTACAGATGTTTGCTCGCCTTGTTTGAAACCGTTTGAGACATAACCTTTCATCCCCTGCAAGCCTTAATTGGAGCAGCATCTGCTACTCAGAATATATGCCAATGGACGCTTCCTTGTTTCTTATTTCTAGTATCTAATTAGTACCCCTGGTGAAATGTGGCCCTCTGATAACGTCATGACACTATGGCGCGTATCACATATTTTGTCCCTTGTTGTTTTTGCATCAGGCGAGATGTTTCCTTTGTGAAAGCGAAATCAAATCTTCGATTACCGCAGTCTCAGAACAAATGCTCAAGAAATCCGCGCCAAAGGAAGCATTTATCAAGCAAACAAAAATTAGCGCGGTGAGATGGTCTTTCACGAAACTCACGACTGGCTGAGAGCTCACGTGACGGCTGAGAAACTCATCCATCGTCGTTGTCTCTCCAGCACAATGGCCCGAGGTCCTGGCCGGGCCATCCAACGTGACGTGAATTGACAGTAATTGTTTCCTTCAGACCGCGCTCAGGCTTCGTTGCCAGCTGATGGTAGTACAAGGAGAAAGCGTGCCCTTACCAGCGCGCAATCACGCTAAACCACCCTGCCATCCAAGCGACGACCGCCACGTTCTCTCCGACCGGAGCATGGTCGAGACTCTGGTTACGAGACGCCCGACATTCCGGTGACTCTACATCCCCGCGTGGTGCTATGCATTGACAAAAGGAGTGCAATGTTTCCCACCGTTTGACCATGATCCTTGATAGGCTACCGTCAGGAAAGTCAGATTTGAAAAAAAGGCCTCTCCCTGACGCAGACACCGTTTTTGACTCACGGTGGGAGCAGGTGCAAAGCGACATTGTTGCAACGAAGACCGAACAGACCCAGTTTCTGAATCCCTGACTGCTCCCGGTGGTGCTTATGTAGACACGTTGTGAGTACAATTCAACACACTAGGATGCTTTTCAGTTCAGCCATAGTCCTTGTGCGTAAATAGTGCAAAGTTGGGTTCACACAGAACAGCTGGGTTCAAACAAAAACTGATGTGAGCGGGAAGCACAATTTAATATGAGAATGAAAAGAGTGCGATTCATCGGTTTATCAAGACAGTTATTATCAATATTTATCTCAGTGAGCACTGGAATTCGTTGATGAAGAAGTGATGGCTGCGACTCATCCCATCGCTCAATCTCTCACACACACAAAGATGTGTAAGGGAGTCCTCAAACGTGGAAAGTTTCCTTGAAAGGACAGGACAGTTTCCTTGTCACCGGCAAGCTTTTGGCCTCACACGTTGCAAGTCGTGCAACTCTTCATTTCCATATTTGGCAAAACTCGCGATATCATACGAGATTTAACCATCTGGACAAAGGGAGTGGTCGGCATACTCGATGCGCATAACAAACATTCATGGTATGTTTACCTGTCAAAGCTATACGTCTAGATATGACCAGTAGACATTCCATGGCCTTGTCCCGATCAACGTACGATGAATTTCGCGTGTCCCGTGTGACTGGGCGTGAATGCCACAGCTCTGCGTTGTCTGGCTGTGCATTTATCCGCCACCATGATGTTCCGATGAAAACAACTGTACATCACAAGCGAGAACAGACCTAATTGGCTGTTCGCGTACACTTTCTTCGCCAGCTAAAAAAGAGCATTTTTCTTCTCGTCGGCAACTCAACGGGAAACCTTTCTCGTGACTATATAGAACCCAAACAACGGCGGTAAAAGGAAAGTCGCTTTAAAACACAGGGCGAGCACAAATGCAAATTTTCGACTTAAAAGTCTTCATAGGCATAAAACAAAAACACAACTGTACTGTACGGGGTAAAATTTCAACTGAGCAGGGATAATTTACATTACTCAGTGGATGACGAGTTTTAGGTTCCATAAAATCGTGAAACTTGTAGGAGTGAAATCAGCTCACGGTTACCACATGATGCAGGGAAGAGCTAGAGACAGGGAGGGTAAAGAGGGGTAAGAGGAAGTGGGGGGCGGAAGAGAAGCGGCGGTGTATATGTGTGTGTGTGTGTGTGTGTGTGTGCGCGCGCGCGCGCGTGTGCATGTTCTGTGTGTGAAAGAAGAAAAAGAAGTAGACATTTGAAAGAGGGATGTCAAATGGTTAAATAACTTACATGAAAATAAGCTTAGTACATAAAAGCTTAGTACATAAAAGTATGCTTGAGAGACGGGATAAAACCATCCATTAATGAAAGCTGGAATGCGGAAACAATGATGATATTGTTACATCTACTATTGTACATTCTTTGGAATAAAAAAGCAAATAAATAGATAAATAGAGCAACGGTAAAAACTGGATGAGTGTCTCTTTAGATAAAAACAGACAGTTAAAGATAGATGCAGCAAATTTAAATTTCGTTCAGACCAAGAGGTTTTTTGGCACCCAGCTTGTGGATCACATGGGACTCCATCTCTTTCCTCGCATTTGCGTCATGTTTAAATAGTTTCCGCACCCGCGACTTGTAATCGCCATCTTGGCAATGGCAAGTGGAAACGTGCCCCCCAAAACTTGCCACGTATGAGGACGCCCATAGACGAGAATAAAGCGCATTGTGTGACATTGTACTGTCTGCTCATGTACGCATGTTTCAGTGCAAAAACGTGTATTTTATCAAACCAACACACTATTTCAGAAATGCTAGGGCGGTACTACGTGAACCTGAGTGCTGAACCACCATGAAAGGTCGCGAGTTTGGTCATCGCCTGAGGTCTGAAACTTTCCAGCCACTGCAGGTATTTTGTTCTGCATTAAGAACATCACGCAGGATCCTGCACACCCACCTGGCGGAATGACAAACCCTTTCGGTTGATTAGGCGCTTCAAATCATGAAGGCAATGGATTTCATTTAGTTTGCTCCAGGCCTCCAGCTAGGAACAAACCACTCGTCGTGGTAAGGTCTTCAGACACCTTCTTGTGTCGCCTATTACGACTTCATCTGCCGAGGGGACGGATGGTCTTGATCGAATAGGTGCGTGTCAAGCAAGCTATCGGAGCTGGCTGGACAGGGTGAACGTTGGAATTATGGTTGTGGAGCATGTTTGGGAGTCTGCTGGGCCAATGATGAGAATGACAACGAGGTATGTTTGTCTGCGTTGACGTAAATCACCACCAGGTGTGTTTGAAACATGGTTGATAGTGTTTGAACCCGCGAGTGCAAACTATGAGACACAGCGTTGGCATGGTTCTGTCACCTATGGGATGACGAAGCATGACCTGAGCAATGATAACCACACGCATAACGATTGCCTCAAGCTTATTCTCGAAGAAAATTCAATGGACTACATTGCGGATATTTTCGTTTTATTCGAAGGCTGTTACGTAGCAGTGTGTAAATGTGATCCGCATGTAAAATCCTTGATCACTAGACAGTTGAATGTGTGTTTGTGTGTGTGTGTGTGAGAGAGAGAGAGAGAGAGAGAGAGAGAGAGAGAGAGAGATGGTGATATAAAGAGAAATTAAGAAACGGACACGCAAAAAGACAACTAAAACATAGACGAAGAGAGTCAGGGACACAGACACGCAGATACAGACATGGAGATAAATAAACACAGAGACAGACAGACAGACAGACAGACAGACAGACAGACAGACACGCACACACACACACACACACACACACACACACACACACACACACACACAAGGCAGACACACACACACACACGCATGCACGCACATACACACACACATAAAAATACACACATAAAAGCACACACATCACATACACGCGCGCAAAGAGACAAAGACTTGGAGAGAAAAATGATATATACACACTCAATCAGTCACACATACAAACAAAGACAGACGGACAAGTCGGAGGCTGAGCAGAACCGGTAAATGAAATAAAAACAGAGAAACCCATAGAGAGCATCAATTCTGTCAACAGTCGTCTCATCCGTCAATGGTTTACGAAATTACAACTGCCACGGACACGTTGTTGAGCTGACATGGATGAAAAACCACCATTTTTCTTTTCCCGATCAATTTGCAAGGCACAAAGTTACAACTCCCAGAATATCTGACAACACTACTTTGCACGTCCTTGGAAAAAAGAAAAATTAAATAACGACAGGCAAACATATTCACCCGCTGCTAACAAGAGACCAAGAATGAATTAATCGAGCTGTCTCCAGGACAACAAACCCCTCAAAAAACCCTACTTCAAATATCATAAAGTAATGCATGGAAAATGCTGCATACTCCAACAAAATGAGCGTCTAATCCTTTGATATCTTGGCAGAGCTTCCCAATCTGCGCCAACCTGTATAGGCACTGAAAACACTCGACGACGTTTTCTCGGCGTCCTGGGCGCTCTCGCTTCTCTGGAGATCGAATTCGGGGCCTCTTTGAGACGCGCTGGGGACGAGGGGTACACAGGAAAAGGGAGACTGAGAAACAGACTTAGACTGCGAGTCTCCACGCCGGAAGCCCCCACCCAATCTAAGCACGACTCTCACGCGCCATGCGCGGAGCGCCGTGGTGACGTTGATCTCGTTGAGTGGTGACGTAGCGTCCCCTTGGCGCGCTTAGACCAGTCATCACACGTCATCACACCCATCTACGTCCGCAGACGTCTCGGCCCAACTGTCCCATCTCCCCACCCCTGGATTATCTGCCCCATCTCCCCCCCCCCCCTCCCCCTCCTTTCCTTGCTGCGTCCTCTCTTGAAGAAGGGTCAGCTGGCTTCCCTGGCGGTAGGAGGACTGAAAAGCTCTGCGTGCCAAAACCACTAGTGCAAAGGAGTTTGTTAATCCCTGAACCATGGCAGCAGATTAGAGCGTATCTGCCAAGGGGATGCTTGGCAGCAATGAAGACGTGTTCTCCCAAGTATGTGAGAACCATTAGAACAGCTTTGATGTCCCGGATCAAAGACGAGGCGTGTTTTCATAAAAGAGTCAAGTTTGGGAAGATGTCCTTCAATCTTTGAAGCAAGTAGCCTGTGGGTGAAATTGGCTCAAACGTTAACGGCGAGAGAGGTGAACTTCAGCTGCTCATGTGATGGCTCAGTCAATACGCGCTAATGATGTGTGAAACGAATGTACTTGCCTTGTGCTCCTACCGTTTTAAATTGTCTCTTCTAGGAACCCATCCTAATGGACACGCTGTTTTCGGAACGACGAATGCCTCACCACGTTAATGCTCAGGAATGAATGCATCAACAAGCGGGGTGTGCTCACGGCAAAGTTATTGGATCGGAGAATCACTTTTTAAGAATTGCCGAAGAAAGGTGCATGGGATATAATATCGTAAGCAAAGTGAATGCTTGAATACGCTAACATTTCAACATCTAAGAGATTTTACATACTAAATTTGTTTCCTACTCATGCCGCCATTTTAGAATGGGATGTAATAAATGCCACCTCGAGCTATATTCTTTGCGAGTACAAAATCTCCAACGAAAATAAAATGTATATCATTCAACCACTCGAGTACAGTGAAGCACGGGCAAAGTATTCCCTACGTCTTGCAAAGAATATACTCATTTAGTATAAATTCATAATACTCATTTTTATGTGTTTCTATATGATACATGTACCGATGTGGGGAGATGCATTAATACCACTCTTCCATTTCCAGTTATCTTAACACTGGTATAGCCATTCAGGAACTTGTTCTCTCTACACCATTATGGATCTCTCTCTCTCTCTCTCTCTCTCTCTCTCTCTCTCTGACACAATTTGAACAAATCCTTCAATGGCCACAACGCAGGCGTGTCATCCATCTACTCTGGCGGTCAAGCAGCACAACGACGCCTTCAGAGCAGGCGCCAAGTCACGGAGAATGGCCTCACTCCGCTTCTACCCTTCATCTTGTACAACTGAGTCCTGCTGATCTGAGCAACACGTTGCCTCCAGCCTGGGTATCCAGACAAAGGAGGGGCCGTTGGAGGCGGACCCACGCGAGCTGGAAGACGAGGCCGAGGGCGGGTCAAACAGAGATGCGGCTCCCAACGTGAGAGGGACGGTTTGCCGGCACGCGTCCCGGGGCGACGATCCATTTGCAAATTGCATTGCCGTCCCGCGTTCCCCTGGCTTGAGGACCGAGGGCCACTTGCAGGGAGCGGGTCTGCCGGAGCCGTCTTGCCCCCAGGGGGCGCCTCTCAGCGCCCAGCTCCTCTTGTCGGAACTTGGCGCAACCGCCAGAGATCATTCGATGTCTCCTTGGCGCCGCCGTCGGATGAATGTGACTACCTCCGTCGGATTTCGTCATCAGGTTCAGTTGTGCAGGCACTTGTAGCAATTTTGGCGAGGGTCGAAGGTAATTCAGTTTCTTCAGATCAAGAAAATGGGAACATTTCCCAAAGATTTGTGAGGAAGGTAGGAAGGCGGACAGAAAGACATCGAATTCGACGCAGTAGCGTGAGGGCTGTTGCGCCGTGTGTCACTGCTTGTCCATTTCCGTGTCTCAGATACGTTCGTCTGGCAACCCTCCGTTATTTCATCTTTTTCTACAGTGACCTCACACGATCGTTCGAGGCAAAGAGCAAGTAAGGCAGTCACAGGAATTCGTCCCCTGAGTAAAGTTGAAGAGCTGCCTTCGCGCAAGTAACCGAGGTTGACATTGCATGACTCTAAGGCACTGGAGAAATGGCTCCGTCACTCTCGAATATGAACGCATTCGTCCATGCGCTTGTAAAATGTTGGTCCACTTTGCACATATAGAAGCACTGATAAACCCTCGTTCATTGCTTTAATATGTCCTAGAGATTGGGAAAAGACACAAATCAAGCCAGATGAAAGAGTTGCATGCTGCGATGAACAGACCATTGAGCTAAATCTTGTCGATCGAGAAAAACGACTCTGCAGAAAGTACCGGTAAAGGCAGTTGAAGCAGGTCGTCCCCAGAACCGCGTGTGGATTTCTTTGGAGACGTCGGGAACCTTAAGGTGCCACAGTGCGGTTTGAAAGGAGAAGAACCATGTCTACCTGAAGACCCCCAGTTCACACACAAACTTTGCACACAGATTTCCGAATAAAACGGTAAAGACATTGCTTTTATGGAGCGAGTTATTACTTATATCTGGGTCTCAAACCGCTTAACATTTTACTCCCATCACTGGGTTATTTAATCAATTCTTAACTGGCACTTGACAACTAAGTCGGCGACAGACACATAGGACGGCACAGTTAGGTACCAACACCATTTCCACTCCCTGAGGAGTGTTCCACGCTGTTGCTGGCTCATGGCAGCGTTCCACGCTGTTGCTGGCTCATGGCAGCATACAAGGTTTCGTGGTACTACAGTGCGCCATCACCGCCCTCACGGGTTTCGAGCTTTTCTCCTGGGTGGGCAGATACAAAGGTGATGAGGAACCTTAGCAAGAATTTAATCCAGGATCCGCGCGGCTTCGACAGTGGCAATCGCTAGCCGCAAGCGACAGCCGCAAGCGACAGCCGCAAGCGACAGCCGCAAGCGACAGCGGCAAGCAACAGCCGCAAGCGACAGCCGCAAGCAACAGCAACAGCCGCAAGCGACAGCCGCAAGCGACAGCCGCAAGCGACAGTGACAATCGCTAGCCGCAAGCGACAGCCGTAAGCGACAGCCGCAAGCGACAGCTGCAAGCGACAGTGACAAATTGCTAGCCGCAAGCGACAGCCGCAAGCGACAGCCGCACGCGACGTAGGGCGAGCGCTATATCCACGGAACTGGAGTACCGATATGATGGAAGATGGGGGACAAAGCAGGTTCTCTGATGTTCAAGAGTGATGGCATCTCAGTCCAACTTTCTCAAAGGACTTCTTTCGGCTATGTTGGAAGGAACATTATTAGGGATTGTTACACGAAAATACCTATGTGGGGCAGCTTTTAAAGCTTTTAGAAGACTACATACACGCCGAATATGACAGAATAAAGCGGGACTTGTACAAGATGAACCTCGTCAGAGGTTACTTATAAGCCGTTTATGTAGGTCAGAAGTGGGGACACTTGATCATCACTTTGTGAGTTGTTGAGACAGCAGATTCACATGGAATCGTATTGAACTTTTAATAGATAACAAATCAAGGAAAAACTTACAATTGACTTCTTCTGATATCATGATTGGTTCTAGATTATATGAAAGTGTTATAAACTGCATCATCTCTCTCGCTAAGAAGCACCTTTCTCAACAGAAAAATGTTTTTATTTAGGATGTCATACTTTTTTGTTTTAGTAATTGAAACAAATGTATATAAACAATGTGCTTTTGAGAACGGCCCGGAACAATGGTCGCAAATTCACATGAATGTCTCGGGAGCCTTCACCTTGCTTTGTACCACAAACTAATAAAGTCATTTCTACAAATTCCCAGTACTCGCCTTCAGGCCGGAAACCTCGTGAATGTCATCAGCATCTGCATGGTACGACCCGTCTGCATTCGATCCACTGTGTTGTAGTTCTTTCCTTCACCTGCAGCAGTCGCAGTTCTGAGGCGACTGAGAAATTTCACCACGGCTGGCATCCCTAATCCTAGCATCTTATCTCAAGCGTTATGACAAAATGGTTGTGGCTGTCCTCGATGTTCTGGGACCGTGCCTCCTCCCTCGTCCTCCTCCTCCATCTTCCTTCCTCCTCCTCTTCCTCCTCCTCCTCCTTCTCCCTCCCTCCTCCTCCTCCCTCCCCCTTCCTCCTCCTCCCCTTCTTCCCTCTCCTCCTCCTCCCCTTCCTCCCCCTCCTCCCTTTTCCCCCTTCCCTCCTCTTTCCTCCTCCTCCCTCCTCTCCTCCCTCCTCCTCCCTCCTTCCTCCTCCTTCCTCCTCCTTCCTCCTCCTTCCTCCTTCCACCTCCTTCCTCCTCCTTCCTCCTCTTCCCTCTTCCTCCTCCCTTCTCCCTCCTTCCTCCCTCCTCCCCCTCCCCCCCCCCCCTCCTCCTCCTCCTCCTCCTCCTCCTCCTCCTACTCCTCCTCCTCTCATCATCATCCTCCTCCTCCTCCTCGCATCCAAGCTTTTGCTGTTGACCCCAAAGAAAAATTATTTCGGCTATCGAGTTCACCAGAAGGATTGCGTGGAAGAAATCCGACACGTCGTGAGATCCCGTCCACTTTCCGGAGCGTATGTTGTGTCTCAGCGTGGCAGGGTTATCCCCAGAGGTCTCGGCTATCCGCTGTGCTCCTGCTTGACGCTAAACCAGAGACACTATATATAATGGACTGCTGACTTGACCTCTCAGTGTATAGTCTAAATATAGTCGCAGTGCTGTCTGCCCAGCTCCGCCTTCAATCGGGCAACGAGCATTTCCGGTGTCCGAGTTTACAGAATGGAGAGCATCTAATCGAGGAGATACTTGAGGCAAGTACGCAGCATTTACTGAAAATAAGTAGTTGAAAAGAAAGAATGAACATTGAAATAGTATATTATACATAACTGTCAATCTATAGCTACATTAGCTCGGACAGTGTAGATGAGTGTAACATTTATGACCGAGATAATACTCGAAAGACAAAGAGCGAGTCGACGCTTCATGAAGTCAGTTGGCAATGCTGTTATCAATCAGAAAATATTTTTTTAATAAGCAGGATGGTGTTGCAAGTCAGAGGCACTGCTGCTAAATGTTTCTTAAACGTATGTGAAATGCTGAGCACCATTGCACTCCACGTGTCTTCTACATAGCGGCATAGCAGTCAGTACATGTGAGAACACGTCGTCTGCTGTCTGACGCGCGCATACCGCAATTGGCGCTAACGCGATGACTCGCAAAGGGAGGAGAACCTATAGTATCTCTGCTCGCTCCCATTCAGGATCGTTGTGTTTTCTTATTCTGTGGAACGACAGCCCTCTATTTCGGCCTGTGTAGGCTCCACAACCAACAATTGCACAGTTATTTCCTGGCATGTTCTGTCAAAACCCTCTGAATCCCACAGACGCTGGATATAGCTGGAATGGTTCCACTGAGCTTTTAAGCAGACGCTACGTCAAAGAACACACTTCATATTCAACGAATTGTCAGTCCAACTTCAACCTCTGACTCTACAATCCGCAAATTACATCATGTTTTTGCACAACTGAATTTAGCTAGAGATGATAAAGCACAGTACAAGAAATAACCATTACATTCTATTACTGTGCGGACAATGGAACCTGCCCAGACTTAGACCGGAAGAGAGCAGTGCTTCAGCCCTGGTTTTCTGCGCGAGACGGCACTGGCAGACGCGTTTCGCGCAGACAGCTATCCAGTTACTATAGTATCTCTGGCTAAACGAAGTGTTCAGTTTCATCCCTTGCGTCCCTTTAGCATTGCTTCAGTCACGCAGTGCACGCATCGTAGACAATGCTGGCACTCGATTGAATGGTAGGTCGACAAGCACGCAACAAACTTAACCTTTTCCTTGAGATAATTTCTTCATTCGTATGAAGCTGTTAGCTCCAATGAAAACTCATGATTTGAGTTTCAGATGTTGTCCCCATTTCGAATACAACATCTTTTAATCTTTCTTCCACTGGGGACATGAGACGGTTGACGCGGTTCATGAACAACGAATGGCTCTGTTGTGGGAGTGGCAATGACCAATTGTTCCTGCTTTGCCGTGCCTTGATTGATCAGTATTCTGACTGCTCGAAGCGTGACGTTTCCTGCTGATTATCTATGCTTCTCTGCTCGCATTCCAAGACTGACAACGACTCCTGGTAGAAATGCCCATGCTGCCGGAACCTGACGACATCTTTCTGCGTAAAAAATCGACCCAGCCTACGATCCTCTGCAACGTTCTTAGATCTCATTAAGCCAGGAGCGGAAAACTAATGCTCTTAGAACAACAATGCGATGAAACACAAGAGAAAGCAAACGCATGGATGGAAAGAAGGGACTTTGCATTGCTTTGTGCACAAATGATCGCGTTCCCATTTCAATGCGATCGAAGCACAGTAAAAACGGGCGCAAGTATCGATCCGAATTTTCCCAGCATCCACAGATCAGTATCGCTGCATATCGCCCTTTAGAAATACGGTCGAAGATGACAAATGAATCTAGAAAAGATAAGCGGAACTCTTTGATAAAGCAAACAACATTTTCCCCTGCGTCTTCAGACGTAATGCGTGTGAGGCCGCTCGCCCGCCGCTGGTTTGCTTTGGGCCGCGTTTACTCGACCCGTGCAGAAATCCGTTTCTTGGAGCCCACGCATTATGTACTTAGCATCGAATGTTTGATCTGCAGCGAGCATATCCAATACATTTATTAACTGATCATGACGTTCTCATCCCCTACACAGCAGGAACCGATGGTTTAGTGGTCTTTAGGGAACGCCAATTTTGAAAGGGGTTAAAGCTCGATGCATTTCCGCAAGGAATCCTCAATGCAACGTTCATCCCACAGGTTCAAACTTCTGCCCCCAGCAAAGATAGATATCTAGAGAGCTTTCAAGCCTAAGGGAGTGAGCTGTTACCACTATGAATGCAGAATGTACGATTTGCCTGTACTGTCTCTGCATGCAATCATTCATCACGTCCGTTTAGTACTTCATATAGTCTCATACATTGAGTCCATTGCAAACAAAACGCTGTGCTGACTGTAACGAGGGAAGAGTACACGTGCTTGTGTTCATATTGGGACGTGTTATCCATTCATGGATGCTCAAAC
Source organism: Theodoxus fluviatilis (assembly GCA_034096865.1). Taxonomy (NCBI): domain Eukaryota; kingdom Metazoa; phylum Mollusca; class Gastropoda; order Cycloneritida; family Neritidae; genus Theodoxus; species Theodoxus fluviatilis. The sequence continues at coordinate 51,944 of JAWQFJ010017586.1, forward strand.
ATTACACTGTCATCCTCAAGCCATCGTGCTTATCTTATTGTTAGTACAACACATTCTCAACTCCCTGAGGTGCATGCAACCAGGTAGCAGATGAAGGTGCCAAAGTCGATATTGCAGTCAGCCCCCTCAGCCCTCAAAAAAACATGTTTTGTCCCCCCTATGTGGCGAGAAGCCAAGCGAGTTAATCTTCTTGCTCAAGGGCGCAACCCTGGGATCGGTACATCTTTGAACGCTGGACCGTTCAACCGCGAGAGACTACAGGTCGAACCTCTAAAAGACTAAGCCACATCATGGCAATGATTACATACAGTGTGAACTGCCATATCACAGGTACCCCTGCATTAAGACACCCATTCAATGAGGCTGCGTAACATTTGCATGAAATTGTGACGTTCCTTCGAGGAACATGCCACAATGAAATTCTGTAGAATTGTTAAGCCATTCCGGACAGTATCACGTGGCACGCATGGTGCAAAAGTATTGCTCGGTTGCCCGGATTTCATTTCAGTAAACGTTCACAGATTCACCTCCGAACAGGGAAATAATCGAATGAAAGA
>JAWQFJ010017586.1:55000-87500 GCA_034096865.1 Theodoxus fluviatilis
TTCGATAGGAGCGGAAGCATCGGGTGCGGCCCCCGGCCTCTCCGCCATGGACCGCTGCTCCGGACCCAGTGACGCCGTTTCCAGGGAGTGAAAACATGGCGCCGTTTCTAGGGAGTGTAAACACGGAGGAAAAATTCGGCCCTAAGGGCCAAAGTGAACTTGAGACTTTCACAGACCTGTACTAAGGATAATCATGGGTTTCGAAAAGAGTGTTTGATATATTTGTAAGAAAGTGTACTACCCTGTCTAAAACTGTTCGAGAACCTTTGTTTGGTACACCGCCTATTCCGGAGGGAGTTGCCAGCTCCTGTATTTTGAATGTTCAAGTGTCAGATCTGCTGCATTGATCTTAGCCAGAGCTTGAGAGAGAGAGAGAGAGAGAGAGAGAGAGAGAGAGCTTGAGAGAGAGAGCTTGAGAGAGAGAGAGAGCTTGAGAGAGAGAGAGAGCTTGAGAGAGAGCTTGAGAGAGAGAGAGAGAGCTTGAGAGAGAGAGAGAGCTTGAGAGAGAGAGAGAGAGAGAGAGAGAGAGAGAGAGAGAGAGAGAGAGAGAGAGAGAGAGAGAGAGATGGCCTATCCACGTGTTGGCCATGTAGGCGGAACTTCGCTCACGGTGACAGGAAGACCGATGGCGATGCAATTGGAGGCACATCTATGTCGTCAGGTCATGGTGCGTGGAGTGGTTAGGAGCCAGACCGATTGGAGACAAAGCTTTTATTCGGAGCGTTGCCTTCATTACAAACTGGAGACAATGTGACCCCTGTAAACGCCAATGCTCATTTTGCAGAGACACCAGACCTTGCCATCTGTTCCCACATGTAACGCATGCCCTTTCCACAGGTATACAAGTACCCAGACCCTCCCTTCTTCACACTTCTTGACCACTGTGTCCATGGCAGACATGGGGTGACTGCACAACGAGAGAAAATCTCAAAGCAACCCGTGAAAGCCTGCCACGACCCCATGTATAAACAGGAAAGCAAACATGCGCATGGAGTTTGTCGCGTCTTTGGCCATTTGGCTCCAAGCAGATTTAGAAATCAGCCCAGCCTGCCTCAGCGCGCCCTAGACAGCTGGAATGCAGCTGCCTCCGAGATTTCAGTGTCTTTTCCATGTCAGCTCGTAAGCGCTATCAATACCGACAAAGACTGATCGTAATTCATCTCTCTCATGTAAGTATGTGAGATGACACTCCAGCTTATGCGCCCCTTGAAGCAAGAATGTAATTGCATAACAGAGAGCGTGGAATGCAAGTTTTATGCTTATTTCTATTATTCGAATATTCCAAACCAAAAATATATTTTACAAAACGTTTCAGTGATGTTTATCAAGACATCTAGCCTCCTAAAGAGAAAAATGATAACAGAAAAAGTAGACTGATTTATATTTGCTTTAAAAATACAGAAAGGTCGATATCAATTAACGAGATGAAACTCAGCACGTTCCCATTAGAGCAACGTGATAATTAATGTCGTTATTCCTCACAACAGTGATATTTCCTCACTTTTATGAAAAAGAGAAAGTGTAAGAGGAAATAATGAAATGCAATCATATCCTGGTCTCATGGATAAAAAGAGAAATGGTTGTAGGTGCTCCTGCTTTAGTCGTAGTCTGAAATGCTAGTCAGTCGTCCTTTTTGTGGTCTCAATAGAAACGACGGTGGAGGTTGTGAGATTGACATTAAAAAAGTGTTCCCCCTCTGAGCAATGATTGTTTATGGACAACTTTTTTAAAGACAGGAGAAATTAGGAATGAGAAAAAAGGAGAGGATGAACGTTTGTTCTGTGAAGCAGGCAATATCCGGATGAAAACGTTTTCTCACGCCATCTTGGATAAATACAAGCACATACTAATTACCGTAGCCCAAGAGTTTACCTGGGTGCGTCTGCTTCGAACAGCTTAGTTTAAGGTTTACTGATCTCTTTTGGCCTGACAACATCCTATCATGATCCTCTCTTACAAAACACGCATAAAAACATCGATTCATCTACACAAAACACACAGACGCACCTAGGGCTTTCCGTCATGCGAGAGAACCGAAAAGGAAACAACAGGCAGTATTGCAGCAGTAACATCCATCAACCACACGAGGTCCGAGATATATCCCACCAAGGTGGTGACAAGGGAGGATCATGGTAAGGTGCCTAACAGGGTCGGTACCCTGCCACTCTCCGCCCTTGGGGTGCTTTTTCTGTCGTTTTCGTGGGTGTCAGGACTCCTAAAGGACACCAAAGATTTTCCCGCGCTGGGAAGGCCTGCATGGCAATCGAAGCCGGGATCCGCCTCAGCCAGACTCTGCCAAGCTCTGGTCCGGTGGCAGGAAATTACGGAGTGGCTACCTCACTGCAACGCTAAGCTACTCGCAGACCCAGCTAGCTCTACGGACAGCGTAGGCATGCATGATTCTGAATGGAGATGAACTAGGTTGCTGCTCCGATATATCAGTGTCGCCATCTCTGAATGGAAGGGACTTCTCGTTGAGTCTGCCAGAGGAGACAGCCTTCCTTGACGTAGGACAGAGAGGTTCGTGTCTACAGGAACATCTAGTTGACGAGAAATAAATTCCTGTGTTCAGCATGATTTAAAGTGTTAAAGTAACATGGAAGTAGAATGCGCTATCTCTATTAAAACCTTTTCACTATTTGCTTGCAAGGCGTCGATGAAAACAAAAACTACAATGACGGTCATACAAGGCTTACTTGGTATGTTATAGTATGTAAAAAGTATTTTCGGAGTACGACATCAAAACCAAAAACAATATGCTTCAAGCAGACAATGAACAATTACATCCATACCCAGTACAGTATAGAGAAATATTTTAACTTTTCGGTCTCCGATACATCTTACTGTAATTTTATCTTAGGCGACGACTTGACTAATATACAGATCTAAAGCATTTTAATCAGTTAAATACAGATGGCAATTCTGCAATCTGTGTGATCATCTAATTTTGTCTGCAATAGCTCCCTTTCTTTTTCCTAAATGTGAACCGACATTGATGAAATAACAGTGTGTTCATGGTCCTTTGGGCGTTTTACCTCTTTTACTCTATTGGTTTAAACTAAATTTAGAGAGGTGAAAAAGTTTTCAGCAACAAAATTATATCTAATTTCGAAAACTGGAAATTGTCAAATTGAGCACTTTGACTCAAAGATATATCAAGTAAAAACTGAACGGAATAATATCTCTGAAGGGAATAAATATATTGCTCCGGAAGGAACAATGGCTCGAAAATCTTATATCGTCTTCCTTGGGAGGACGTCTATAACCAGGAAAGAGAATTATCTGCGAGAAGAACATTTTGGTCAAATGGTGAAAAGGGATTTGTTAAAAGTCGGGACATAACAATGTCGTGGCCTTGAACTGCATGGGAATGACGTTTCCAACGGAAAGAACACGTTCAGTTCATTCAGATTGTGCCAATTATTATGAATGGTGAATGTTTTTGACATTGATCGATGTCGTGATGTTTTTAAAAACGTCAATTAATCGAAATGTTCAATGCAGCCTCTGAAGGCAATCAAATCGACGCGGGTATGATGATTAAAGAAAGACTGAAACTAACAGGCGAAAGATCAATCATTGCAGAGAATTTCAAGGACGGGTACAAATCAATAATCAAAACGAACATCTTTCAAGGTGTAAAATGAAATATCGAATAAGTGAACAGTATATCTTTCGCCCTTCTGCTAGTAACTGATGGAAATCATGTATGGCTTAATGACCTCCATTATGACGAGTTCAATTCCTTCGTTTGCTCATAATGTCGATCAATGAAGAAACTTTTTCAGTAGGCGACTGGTGTGACTAGCATTGACAGTGGTGTTGGAATTCCAGTAAAGCCATTTGTTCTCATGGTAGTCTCCCGCATAATGCTTCCGTGATTGCAACTCACTGCTCAAGAACAGAAGATTCCACAGGTATGGCTGAGATACCCGACACCAGTGCTGAGTGCAGACAAGAGAATGCCCTAAAGGTTGCAGTGAGTGATGGAGTGGACCGACGGGTGGGGGTGGAGAAAGTTACGAAATGGAAGGGGCTGGGTGACTTTAGTGAAAGAAGAGGATGCCGAGGCTTCTGATCAATACAGGAAGAACAATTCCTGATATATTTCTTCTACTTCTTTGGGAAGCAACAAACCACATCCATTGCAGCCCATGTAATATCAACTGTGTCTGAATACTTCAGGATTTATAGTCAAAGCAGCAGATGGTCCAAGCGGGCCAATTAGGTTTTTTTAATATAAAAAATTGGAATATTATATGATGTGGTCTACGCAATGAGTTTAGTCTGTCTACGCTTAAAGACATTTCAGATAAAAGATTTACTGCCACGGAGCTTTCTGCCCAGATGTCGTGTACAGGTGCTGGTAGCAATACGAGTGATAGCAACCTCCGCAGCCACAGCAGCAACAAGTATTCCCTCTTCAGTTGCCCACTTCTTCAGTCTTCAGGACTTGGACAAGAGACGCAACGTGTGTGAAGTGATCTTTGGGTTTCAGCCAAAGAAGCTTATAAGTATTGCGTCCATGTCTTCGTCTCATATATTCAGAGTACATGTTTCAGACAGGATTCACATCTAACATGCGGCCGCGTCTCTGCGTTCGAGACATACGCCTTGAAAAATCCAAGTTGGCAGCTTTGTGACCGCGTTGCCTTGGAAAACAGTTTCAATTCACAAAGGAATGCCATCTTGTTATATCTGCCACACTGCAGAAGGTGAGGACTGTGATACGTGAACATATCTTTTTCTATCTGCAAACCATACCTCTGCAGCCCAAGAACCTTTAAACATAGAGACACTGGCAGTTGACTTTTCAAGTCTAAAAATTCCTTCACAAGTACTGGTAAAGAAGATTTCAAACACCAGAAATTGTCACAATAATGGTAAGAAAGATCGATTCTGCTCCGTCATTGACAGTGTACATGTACACATGTTGACCTGACATCTTCAAGCACGACTCTCTGAAAGCATAATATTGAAAGCAATATTAATGGTGTAAAGAGCACTGATCAATCAGATGAATGGATTGTGCCTTCTTCAACTGATGTAGATATGGTTTACCATGTGAAGAAGATACCTGGTCACCATTGGCAATGCCAAGTAGTTTGTAAATTATGCAAAGTTTGTATACATATGTACACTTATACTTGTCTGGACTTCTGTGCAAGAGCAGCTACCTGCAAACATATACATGCTGTTCACCTGTTTCGAGACCTGCCTGCAGAACCAATGGATGTCCAGGAAAGTAATGTTGTTGATAATGTACCCAATCCGGATCTTTCCAAATCACAACCCTCCAAATCAATTTCAGACAATTTTAGCATTCGTGCTAAATGTTCTTAAGTTAAAGCTATGGTGCTATGTATGAACTTATCAGTCTTAAAGATGATTGCGTAAGGCTGCTGGATACGACTCTATGGATGACATCGATGATGTCTGAATTCTTTGAACGTCTCACAGATGTCATTTATGGTGACGAGGAAGTCTCCGATCTGTCCTCACAGCTGAAACAGTCCGTCCCTGCTGACCTCTGCCTGAGCTGAGGAGGCGCTGGCACCTCACCAAGCAGGATCGCTCTGGCTATATCAATGGAAGATTGCCCGAGGTCGTGAAGGGCCGACAAATTTGGCACACAATCTCCCTCGTCCGCGTCCCACACTCCAGACGCCCTCACAATAGTTGGCGGTAACTCCAATTACGGATCGTCTGAGGAAGTCTTATCGAAATTTTCCAGCAGCCCTCCTCAGTTGTGCCCACAACAAGCGTCTGCTGATCGTCAGATGAGCAGATAAAACTGTCCTTCCCGAACAGAAATGTCTTCAGCGTGTCAATCTGGCGAAATCTATCGCACACGAATGAGGATTGTGCCCCAAAAGGAAAATAAAAAGAAGAAGGAAAAAAGCAACTGTTTTCTATATGTAGCTTTCCTGTCAGCATGTTTGTTGAATCACTGACAACCGGAGAGTTATTATTTGCTGGATGGACGAGTAAACAGCATCGAATGTTGAGATAGTTTTATCTAGTGTCTCTGCAATCGTTTACTTTATCTTATTTGTAGTTTTTAAAATCCAACATCTTTCATTCTTGAACAAAGAATCCAACTAACGTTGCTCGAAGTTGTTCAATATAATATCGGACAGAACTGTTAACCCTAGAAGGGCTATGCCTGGGCAGATTTCAGATTTCTACCCTTATTGTCAAGCATTACTTCACCTACACGACACTTTGTGCCTTGTGCAGATTCCAAAATTATGAGCGCAATGGAACTCGTTTGTTGCCGTGAGCAGTGTCCTTTTTGAAGTTCACGTAAGAGGAAGATGTGCGTGCGAAACACATGGGGTTAATAATCACAAGACACGATTTCACACAGTTCCTAAGAGATTATGGTCGACCTTATTGTAAACGTATAAGCGATGCCAAGTCCAGATTGATTTTGTCCATTTTTATGCCGTAACGGGGCTGATGTAAAAAAAAATTGAATGTGCTTGCAAGTTCATTTTGTTTGGTCGCCTGTCCTTTGTTTCATAGTATCGATCTAAAGCTCGACTGGAGGATATGGCTAATTTAGTGCGGAAAGGTCCTGCATTCTGTGATCAGATCATCATAGACTGCTCGCATGTGGCGTCCTAATTACCAGGATGGTCCTTATTTGCGCCCGTGTTAAGGAAAAGGCAAAGGGCTTGCCTGTATAACAGAAAAACGACTCGTATAGAGCTGGCAGATAAACGAATTTGTACTCATTAGGAGCAGCGAGAACAGTTCCCAGTCCCTCATGGTCGAGAAATGGATCAATTACTTCAGAAAGATCCTCGCATAGTTTGGCATTAAAAGCACATTTTGCTTTCTCAGCATATATGTAACACGCTCCAGTAGTAATTTCACAATCTCAATCGAAAACAGCGCACAACCGCAAACCCTGCTCGGGAACACTATTAGACAGCTACAGAATCAGCCTTTTGGTGAGACTGCGTATTACATGAAGTACGTTTTACAGTCAGTCTTATCCCTCATTGATTTCTTCACCGTGGTCGGTCAGTCGCAGGCGAAAACCTGAAAGTTTGATCATCTCATATAGGGAAATAAAAAGGAACCATTTTCAACGTTAATGTGTTTTTTTTTTCCTTCTATGTAATTCATAACAGTGTGGCACAAGTGCTCTTTTAATGTATATCACGCATTGCGTTTGTCAGCATCACTACCTACTATGATGACCTCAACAAACTCAAGCGACTACAGGGTTTATTCTTTCCCTTCCCAATTGGTTTATTCACCTACATGTCCCATCAAACACTGCATTGCCGTATTCGATCATCGTCTTAAAACGCAACTCGACGCCTTGCAAAGGCAATGGATATCCTTATTAATTAAGCAAAGGGGCACGTTGTTAAACATAATAGCTATCTTCTGGTCTTCCCGTGAGGTACCCTGGAAGTAGACCTCCCTATTTGGACTGCCTCTTTGATCTATCTACGTCTGTCCGTCCCTATTAGAAGGACTTCCATGCATGCAAGGGATAGACCACGCCGTGAGAGCGCACAACGAGAGCACAGAGCGCTTCGAAATGAAGTGCTACACCACAGGAACCCGCTCCTTGTCATTCTTCCAGCCTGTGGCTGTCCACACCATCACATATACATGTAAATATACAGACAATTCCCGACCTGTTGCACCCTTGTGCCGTAATTCTTTCTTTGCGTGACTGAGTACACATGGTGAGCATATATATTGCACGCACCCTTCTGTGTGACTGTCTGACCGTTGGTTCAAGGTCTATGACGTGCCATAGCAACATTTCAGTTTTCGTTAGTACGGAAACTTCCCTTTCCCTCTGTCTTGACTAAAATATAGCACTAGTAGCAGAGATAGTATTCGTGTGAGATAAACTGCGTACTGTTCTTTCTACACTAAGAGTACTACCTAAGTAAAAAAAGAGTTTTCAGCGAAAGCCTGTTCCTGCGACTTGGGCTGTTATTCTTCAGTACTTTGCAACATACTGGAATTCCAATGGCGTTATCAAAGGTGTACTGTCTAACCATACGGTCTCAAGAATAAAAATGCTTTTCATCCTGGCGTTAAGAGTCAAAGTCATAACACCGTTGTCCTGAGAGGGTTTCTGCAAACATGAATTCTAGCAGAGATATTGTCGGGTAATCTCCAAAAAACCTTCTTGTCCGAAATGTATCGTGAGTGTTTTGGTGTTGCAACGCAGATGAGCCATTTACAAAATCTCAAGAGGGCATCGCATTCTCGATGTCTGCATCAAATAATGACGCTTAGCTCCAGTCAGCGTTTTAGATCCCTCGATGTTATGAGTAGTCTTGTCATTGTGATGCCAAGAAAATGAAGCAGGTCGCGAACTCTCTTCTGCAGCCATGCATATTTCAAAAGCGTGTCGGAAACGGGTCGATTTACGCACTAAGGCATAAAGAGCAACGAAGTCTCCAACAACAGTGCCAAAGAGGCCACTGAAAGGCAGCCACGCCTCGAACTGAGGGAGACTGACAAAACGATGACTAAAGGGTGGACAATGGAAGAATTCCTGATCGATAGTGCTGGCGTATTTGCCGTATTAAAAATATCGAACAGTTTCACATTCCTACAAACGTACAGAGATCACAACAACTCTGCAGTGATTCTCAGAGAGAGAGAGAACGAACGAACGAACGAATGGTTTATTGAAGAGGCCACCGGCCTATTTCAATGGAATACATATATCATACACCTTCACATCTGGTGGATATCTATGACGGTGAACTGCAACATGCTATACCAACGTTAATCAAAAATAAAAATCGTTGCTATCGGGTAGAGTTACAGCGTAAGATCTTCGTTGAAAAGCTTTATACAGGTAAATACTAGTAGCTCTTAATATTGTCTCGCTGTCATTACTCAGAATAGTCTTTTCAGGATTTTGACAACCTTTTTCTACGTGAATAGATAAATAATGTTCACGTAGGTCCTGCAGAGCAGGACAAACAAATAAAAAGTGGTGTTCGTCTTCATCTTCCTCTCTACATAATGGACAAAGAATTACATGAGCTTCTTTTGTGTATCTAAGTTTATGGATGTACAACTCTGTAATGCCCATTCGAAATCTGATAAATACATCCCTGAACACCCTTCTGTCTATACTAAACAAGTAATTTTCAGCATAACACTCACTTTTTATTTTCCTATGGAAAGAATACCTGTCACTGCTACACAGATCATTTTTCCATTGTTGACAAAAACTCTCAATCATTCTGTCTCTGAGTTGCCTTACAAATACACGTTCATTATCCACGTTTTGATTTTTCCAAACATTTTCAAAGTCAAATGCAAGTAAAATATTTTTCAACTTCGAAACCCATGTTGTATAATGTGGTGCTTGATTTAGCATCATTTGGTAGACTTGTCTTGGAAGTCTATCTATGTCCATTCTAAGGATTTTTAGCCAATATTTAACGCTGCGTAATATAGCACTGATGTACAAAGGAAAACGCCCCATATCACCATAACACATTAAGTTGGGAGTTCGAGATGACACATTTAGGAATGTCTTGATTGCATGTAAATGTACACTTTCAATCTTTTCGCAATCATTAACTCCCCATATCTCTGCTCCGTATAACAGAATCGGCTGAATCTGGGCATCAAAAAGTTTGAAAAATACGTTTGGAGGTACATAAGCGGGTTTTCTTAAAGTTTTGTTCATAAGGGCGAGAGCTGATCTAGCCCTATAGGCTAGATCAGATTGAGCAGTGCGACAGCAAAGTTTTGGGGTAAATTTAATACCGAGATATTGGTACTCATTTGTTATTTCAAGTTCATCATTACCGAGATGCCATTTCTCATGCGAAGCCATGTACCCACCTGATCGAAATACAACAACTTTCGTTTTTTCCATATTTACTGTAAGACCTAATCTATCTGCAGCGTTCTTTAAGGTGTTAAGTTGGTTTTGCAGCCCAACTGCCGAATCTGAGAAAACAACGACATCGTCTGCAAAGAGGAGGACGCAAAGATCTGTCATATTGGGCAGAAGCTGGACACAGTGTTTACCATTTGCATTAATTTCGTCAGCTAGAGAGTTGATCATAATATTAAAGAGGAGAGGACTGATTTTACAGCCCTGCTTTAGCCCCACTAAACTGTCAAAAAACGGAGTCTGCCCCTCTGTCCCGCGGACGCAATAATGTACCGATTCATACATGGCTTGCAGGATGCGGAGTAGCTTCCCTTGAATTCCATTCCTACGAAGTATATCCCACAAAACTCGACGATCAATGGAATCGAAAGCTTTTTTAAAATCAACAAAACATGCGAACAGTTTCCGACGCTTATTCAAATATTTCTGTATAATGCCATGTAATACAAATATGTTGTCAATGGTAGAGTAACCACGCCTGAAACCAGCCTGCTCTTCTCGTAGTAGTTCTTTCTCTTCTACCCAGCTTAATAGTCTTTTGTTTAGAATATGAACAAACACTTTACTCAACACACTAGTGAGCGCTATTCCTCGATAATTATCAGGAAGCTCATAACTGCCGCTTTTATGTATTGGATGAAGAATTGCTTCAGTCCACAACCTAGGAAACAATCCTGACGTGAATATTTGATTGAAAAGCCGCAACAGAAGAGGTTTCACAATCTGCTGGGAATTCGTTAACATATCTCCTAATATCAAGTCAGTCCCAGCCGCTTTACCTCTCTTGACCTGTGATAGAGCAATTGAGATTTCCTCTTCAGAAATTGTACGGTTGAACACACTATCACTATCATCGTATACCATGGGGTCCAAATGTAACTCTTCACAATTACTTGTGACAAAGTTTGGTGCATAGAAAAGATCTTTAAAGTGCGTATACCACGCGTCCAAAGAGATACTGTTCGTTGGCACTGGTCCAACCCTTAGCCTTTTAACTTCTTTCCAGAAAATCTGTGAATCATTTATGTTACTTACAAGAACTTCACTGACCATATTTCTAAATGCACCCTTCTTTTGTCTAATTAACTGTTTATAGTAGTTTCTACTTTTTGCATAAGCTGTCCTATTTTCATGTGTATTTTTGCGAAGGAATTCACGTAACCTCTTACTTGCTTCTTTTTTTGCATCTCTGCACTCTCTATCATACCAACTTTTTGTGTGTCTCCATCTTCCACTATACACAAAGGTTTTTTTCATGAAATCTGCTGCCTGTATTATTGCATTGGTAAACAAATTAGTTACAGAGTTGACATCGAAATTCGCGCTAGACAGAGCATCTCTAACACCATAACTTGCAATATTATTCTGGAGATTACTTGTATACTGGTCAACTGCATTTGCATCCCAAATTATTCGTGTACTAGTCCTTTGCTCGGTTGCGTTAGCATCTTTTATCATGGGGGACTGCATACTATGGAAAGTGAGCTCAAGGCACATGTGGGGGGAGATGACCGATTCAGTTACTCGCATGGACTGAAATACTGGTATCAAATCTCTTGAAGAAATACAATAATCTATAACACTGCTGCCACCTGGGGAAACGTACGTGAAGGAATCAGAGTCAGTCTTGCTCAAGGAGCCATTCAGAATATGTAAATCAAATGCAGCACACAGGGACAGCAAAGAATATCCATACTCATTTGTCATACTATCCTGTGATAAACGCGATTCCACAAACATATCCGATCTAACATTGAAAATGTTAGTACTAGACGTATTAAACCTTGCTGTTCTTGCATTAAGATCCCCGCACAACAGAACACTGCATTCCCCATGATCATTAAGTACATCAGTCAGGCATTTCTGTAGTAGAAGTATACCATCCGTCTCATTGATGAGGTCATAATATGGTGAACCAATCGGCGGAACATACACAAAAAATACAAGAATATCGTTCTCAGACCCAAACAATGCCTTGTCGACAAGGAATATCATCACATTACCACATGAACATTCAATGCGATGAAAGTAGGAGCTCAATTCCCTATGGATTAGACACAGTAAGCCACCAGATCTTCTCCCTCGAGCAGAAAGCTTCAAAGCTGGGGTAATATATTTATCAAAGGAAGGGAGGAATTGCGAAAAGTCCATAAACTCCACAAATGTTTCACCTAAACAGACAATAGAGAAACTTTCCAAATACTGTACAAAATCGGGATCGTCAAATTTACTCAAAAGCCCGTTTACATTCCACCACAGGATATTGAAAGTACAACAAGGAGTAGTTCCTTTCTTTTTTCCTTCATTTGCAGCAGTTCTGTGACTATAGCCTCGGCCCCTTCCCTATCTTCTTGGCCCCACACGTTCTTTGTTGCGGGGACGAAGCCTGCGACCCTCGGTGTCACTGGCAGTATCCCCACCCTCAGCCTCAGCCTCGGCCTCGGCATGGTGTGGAGCGCGAGTTTCCGTATGCAGCACACCACCCTTGAAATAGGCTATCAAGCCCTGTGCTCGCGCTTGCTGTAGCTCCTGGCGCTGTTTCTGTGTTAAATCACCTGACACACCAATGCCTCTCTCTTTCAACTCCTTCCGATGATTTATGATGGAGAACTTGACAGCAGTTCTGGCCACTTTGGCAATCAGAGGTCTCGCCTTGCCTCGGACTCTCTTTCCTATTCTGTGTGCACGGACGATATCAGTCACCTGCAGTGGAGCCGTCAGCACGAGATTCACGATTTCGATGAACTTGCTTTCGCTGTCCTCACGCTCCTCGCCTTCACCTTCGGGGACTCCGTGCAGAATGACATTGTCGCGCCTGTCTCTGATTTCACGTTCTTCGAACTGATCTTCCAGCTTTTGAAACGCGTTCGAGAGCAAGTCAATCTGAATTTCTTGTTCGCTGATTTGGTTCTGGATAGCACTCAGATCCTTTTCTATGTTCTCTAATTTTTCACTCATGCTACTAATATCCTTCCGCAACCCAAGAATCTCAGACTTCATTCCTGCTTCCATCTCATTCATCCGTTGCACCAGCCTCTCCCCCAGTGCGTCAACAACTTTGCTAACATCTTCTAATTCGCAAGGTCCCGGGTTCTGTTCGATGTCGTTGCATTGCAGTAGAATGTTTCCCTGATGCACAACGTAGCACACAGAAGTTCCACTTTCAATGCGTGGTATCACACCAAGATTTCCACCCATCATTCCAACAGCAAGACTCCTCACACACGCGGAGGAGAGAATCGCCTGCCAGCCAAGCCCATACACCCACAGTGAGCAGACAAATAGGGTGCAAATCATCATTCTAGCTGAGAAGTCAGTGTAAACGTCCCATCTAGAAACAGGGTTGTACGGCAAGACGTTCTGGCGAACACAGCGCGGTCGGCTGCACGCGTTGAACGCTCCAATGCGCCGCCGGTAGCATTCAGTGTCAACACCCATTGTTGGGCCAATGTGCTAGCGTGGGGCGGAGAGACTTCACGCGCAAATCATGTGTTTAGAATAGCAATGTCAGTATGGAAGGACAATTCACTTAACTTACACACCACCACCCCGCCGCACGGCACCCACACAACAGGGTGCGAAACAACTGTTCAGCGCCGAAACAGATGCAGAGCACACCGGATATGAACACGCTCCAAACATAAGGCGACAAAATTAACAATAACACAAAAGTCAAAGCGAAGGCAAAAATTCACGCACCTCCCATGTCACCAGTTTGTAGCAGGGCACAAGCACTAAAAACCCACGAACACTGTCCAGAGCTCCAATGTACACTGAACAGAGACGCAGTGCTAACCGGAGGTGAGCACTTTTCACGCACAATTCGAAGCAAGGTGGAAAAAAGGTGTTGCAAAGAGTCAAAATCAATGGAAACTCTACACTACTTACATCTCGCTCGTCTGCCGTATGATTCACACGCAACAGTCGACGAAATATATTCCCAGCGCTGCAACAGTCGCTAGGGCAAGACGGAGTGCTCGTCGTACGTGAACACTCTCCACCCACAAGCCGAACCAAGGCAAAAAAGAGTTATTCCACGTCAAAATTGATAAAAATTCACACAACTCACGAGATAATGTTCTGTTCTCAATCACCAGCAGAATAATCGATGAATTCACTGTCCATCAGTACCATCGACACAGACATCCACCGAAATCACTCTCTGCCTGCGGAGCTGCTCACAGTACGTCCGACCTCAACGATGTCTCGAGACAGAATGAGAGAGAGAGAGAGAGAGAGAGAGAGAGAGAGAGAGAGAGAGAGAGAGATTGGAGAGAAAATGAGGAGAGAGAGAGAGAGATAGAGAGAGAGAGAATGGAGAGAGAGATTACAAAACGGAGAGAGCGAGAATGGAGAGAGAGAGAGAGAGAGAGAATGGAGAGAGAGAAAATGGAGAGATATAATGGAGAGAGAATGGAGAGAGATATACAAATTGAGAGAATGGAGAGAGAGAGAGAGAGGGAGAGAGAGAGAGAGAGAGAGATTGGAGAGAAAATGGGGGGAGGGAGAGAGAGAGAGAGAGAGAGAATGGAGAGAGAGATTACAAAATGAAGAGAGCGAGAATGGAGAGAGAGAGAGAGAGAGAGAGAGAGAGAGAGCGAGAGAATGGAGAGAGAGATTACAAAATGAAGAGAGCGAGAATGGAGAGAGAGAGAGAGAGAATGAAGAGAGAGAAAATGGAGAAATATAATGGAGAGAGAATGGAGAGAGAGATACAAATTGAGAGAATGGAGAGAGAGAGAGAGTGAGAGAGAGAGAGAGAGAGAGAGAGAGAGGGGGAGGGAGAGGGAGGGAGAGAGGGAGGGAGAGAGAGAGAGAGAGAGAGAGAGAGAGAGAGGTCATTGTCTTCAATACTTCGCCCCACGGGAAGGAGAGAGAATGATGAAGCATGGCACCACGGTTAACTATGACCCTGAACCAATACGATCTTCTGTAGCCCTTTGATATTTCTTCCATCTCTACATTCTAGTTGTGAAGTGGAACAACTGCCTTACGTTGCTATATTTCGTCGAACAAACCTACGGTCGTCCGTTGCAAAGTTCATTTACACTATTGCAACAGAATTGGTTCGGTCGCAGTGTTGCATCGAAGGTAAAGATGATGAATTTATGAAGAGTGATTCGACTTCAGTAAGCAATGAACGATCATTTACAAACATCAATGTTTAACATTTTCTTTTTCTTTTTGGAAGCAGAATCACCATAGGCTAAGCTCATGATATTCTCTCTCTCTCTCTCTCTCTCTCTCTCTCTCTCTCTCTCTCTCTCTCTCTCTCTCTCTCTCTCTCTCTCTCTCTCTCTCTCTCTCTCTCTCTCTCTCGATTCTCCTAGTGGCGCGCGCGCTGAAAAGTCGCGTACACTTCGGCTCCGATAGATTTCTGACAACACAACAACGCCATGCCAGTTGCCGGTTTCCCAGCTGCTGTCGAAGCGTTATTGTCATCCCTGCTTACCACCGGGGAAATGTCATCGTGGAAAGTTGCCGGCGAACCGAGCAGGACCGTGGTTGTTCTGAGGTTCTCGCAGCGAGACGGTCAGCCATTGCTCGTCAGCCACGGCGCAGAGCGAGGAACGTGGAAACGAAAACCGCCGTCACAGCAGCGACGCGACCAGCGCCGTGCAGAGGAATTCAGAGCCGTGGGTAAGCCCCATACTTCTCGCAATGTTCCATTTGAAAAATATCATATTTCAAATGTCGCGAATGTTGAATTTGAGTCTACTCTTGCTGCTGCTGCACGGAATGCACGAGCTACAACACCCACACCCACTGATCAGAACGCCGCTGTGACCTCTGACCTTCCCGACGAACACACTGACTTGATCAAAGGAAATGAAGATCTTCCCAGCCAGATACCAACAACTGATCCTGAAAACAAGAAAACTTGCTCCCTGCTGTTATCGACATCCAGAGAGACAACGACTGAGGACATCGGGGCGGCTATCAACAACTTCATGAAAGAGTTAAGAGAAGGCGTGTCACAATGCAAGCAGAACGTGATGGAAACGAGACGTGACACAGCTGCTGCCTCTATTCCACGTTGTGAAGGAGACGCACTCGATGAGCCTCTGAAACCACACAGATCTCCCTCTGCACCACCACCAGCTACAGATCCCGCCGACGAAGCCGACGGTTCCAAGTCTGAGACTCTTACAGCCTCAACAGTTCGTTTTCGCCTACGATCACCAACACGACATCATGGCAGGGCTGATGACGTCGGCAGACCGAGAAGGCGGAGCGAGTGTGTAGCCTCCAGACAGCAATCTGCACGGACTTCACGAAAGTGATCTGCAGATAGACTTTTCGCGTTCGTCTACGCGCCGCGCCCCACTTCCCATTACTGGTGACCAGTACTGATGAAATGTATTTTATGTTTCGTGCCAAACGCGCTCTCTACCCTTTTGTAATGGGCCGGACTGGCCTATACAATAAACTTTCAGTTCAGTTCAGTTCAGTTCTCTCTCTCTCCTGCGAAAGCGGATGTGGATACGAACTGCCTTATGTGAAAACTCCATTCAATCCCCGTCGTCATGGGCCGATGGCCTAACGAATAAAGCTTTCATTCGTTTTTTCTCTCTCTCTGTGTCTCTCCTCTCTCTCTCTCTGTCTCCTTCTCTCTCTCTCTCTCTCTCTCTCTCTCTCTTTCTCTCACTACTTAGCGATGAGTCATCAGTCAGGCTGGTCGTGTGCTAGCGCAGCTCCGTATTGACAACAGTATCACTGGATTTTAAACGTCATATTCGAGGAGAAGCTACCCAACATACCCCGTTATGCGGTAAGAGAGCTTTCTGAGACGCGCCGTTTAGACAACTGGCACATTGAGTCAAATTCCGATTCTACAACAAGGAATTTGTTATGGGCGAGTCAATTACTGAGATACAGTGGCAGCGAGATCGCGTCGTTTGTACCTAGTCAGAGGAGTAGAAAATATCCGTCCAAGAAAGCGAGACTACAAATATCAGCAGCTATGTAGAAGCCGATGCCATGAAAGATCCGAATTTGTGAAATCTACAGTAGTTGGGATTAATCCTCCGCTTCAGCTGTACCCCCTATCTGCCCTCAGAATGGAATCGCCTAAAGCAGCGTGTGACCAAGATGTGTCACGCAGCACACCTGTGACTCGCGAACGTGTCGCCGTGAAGCCCATGAGTCCCGTGGAACCTGAAACCACTGTTGCAACACTGTTTCCGTCAGAACAGACACGCATGTATTTTTTTCCTGGGTAATCTCATTAAGCTCCACTGAAAAGACTATGAACAACACCTGCGTCAGTCGTGCTGCAGATGGCTCGAAAGCCACGGCACGAGAAATGCGTGCAGTGTGAACTAGTCGGTGTGATGTTCGTGTGCACAAATGACACAGAACAACTATTAGTTGGTAAGAGGAAGAAACACATGTGGGTTCGTGTTCGCACGGTGTGATTGATTTATGTGCCGAACCTCTGAATTCGTGCAACTCGTGTTCGAAGTGCAGACAGGCATCCTACTGCACTGACTGCTTCGAAAGAACGGGACCTAACAAATGAGTTCCGTGACTGAGATTGTCAATCAGTGAAGTTTGTGGGTCGGAAGCACTGTTTGTTGCTTGTCTGCCCCGCCTATGAAAGATGCCCTTGAATGTCGGAATGACACAGTGAAATGTGAAATTCAGTGCATTTTATTCCATGATTGGAATTTTATTCCCAATAGCTAAACTGTTAGACAAACCAAAGCACTTTGGTAGTATATAATGATGTGCTCATAGTTTATTGTTGATGTCCCTTACTGTTGTGAGATTTAAACTTGTGTACACTAAGACAGTATCAACTGATCTTTTACTACAGCAGTTTAAAGAAAATTCCAAACAATGTTGGTTTTCATCGTGATATTCCTTCTCTCTCCCCTCCTCTCTTCCCTTCTCTCTCCCCTTTTCTCCAACCTTCTCTCTCCCCTCTCTCTTCCCTACTCTCCCCCCTTCTCTCTCCCCTCCTCTCTTCCCTACTCTCCCCCCTTCTCTCCCCCCTCCTCTCTTCCGTTCTCTTTCCCCTCTCTCTCCCCCCCCCCCCCCCTCTCTCCCCTTATTTAATCCCTTCTCTCTCTACTGCCGTGGCTAATGGCCACCGCGGATTTTATCCTCGCAGACGACACATTTCTGACAGACTCTGAAAGGAAAGCTCGAGTGTTTCAAAAACACCGTGGAGCCGCACTGTCTGCCGACGTGAGAGGTGGACCTCGACAATGGGGAAGCAGGGAGAGAGGTCCAGTCATCGAACGGGGCAAGGTTCCCAAAGGAACGTTCCTACCTCGAAATTCGACCTGCGTGTCAGTGACGGTCCATTTCAACTCGTTTCCTCTCGATCCATTCCGAGTTATGGCCACATCTTGCTATATCGCGTTCAACAATCATTGTTCAGGTGCATTGCGAACTCTTTCCTGAAACTCACACCACCCCTTTTCGGTGTGCCGATTCGAGTTCCGTCGCCTGAGCGAGAGAGGAAATCCGTCGCACTCAAGTCGCAAGAAGAAAATGGATGAGTTTTGTGTGTGTGTGATGACGTTGCTACGGCCGCGTCAACTGCTGTTAATTTGGAGTCCCCGGATTCTGACTTGATGAGTTGCGTGTCTCGTTCACTGCAGCACAAGGGTAGCGCGGTGTACAAGAGACGCGAACCAGCAATCACCTTCGAAATTCCCCCATCAATGCCCGAGCCTTACGCTCGCCATTGAAAACGACTCTCCCAATTCCTTTTGAACACTTATAGAGAGAGAGAGAGAGAGAGAGAGAGAGAGAGAGAGAGAGAGAGTTGGAGGGAGATAGAGAGAGAGAGAGAGAGAGAGAGAGAGAGAGAGAGAGAGAGAGAGAGAGAGAGAGAGAGAACGCTCTGGACACTGGACGCTGAGAGAGCTCGGGCTCCTAGTACTCGGGCTCGAACATTTTTTGTGGATGAGGGTGGTGGAGAGAGAGGGAGGGAGAGAGGGAGAGAGAGAGAGAGAGAGAGAGAGAGAGGGAGAGATAGAGAGAGAAAGAGATAAAGAGAAATAGAGAAAGAGGAAGAGAGAGAGAGAGAGAGAGAGAGAGAGAGAGAGAGAAAGTGGGGGGAGAGAGGAAGGGAGAGGAGGGGGGAGCTCTGGAGTGCCTACGTCATGTCATACTAAAGTTTTTTTACGTCACGTGTTGCATCATTTCTGTGTTTCTGCATCATTCACTGAAGAAAGGCGTGTGCCCGAAAGCCTTTGATTTTGGTGTTGGTCGTGTGTTTTTTCTTATTTATAATTCCTTTTAAGAAGTGAGAGAGTCATGATGTAGCATTCAGACGGACTGACAATCGCACGTCTGAGAAACGGAAGAAACATGTTAGATTGGAGGCCTGTTTTCGTCAGCGAATAAATCGCACAGCCAACATTTTGTTCACGCTCAAAAGTCGTTCACAAATAGGTTCGGACGGTCTGGAAACATTGGTATTTCTGAGAAACTGAGGACATTTTAATTAAATCACAGGTTTTCTTTCGTCATCAAAGAATTCATGCAGCCAGCATTCTTTCCATCCTCAAACTGTGTTCATGTAAGGGGATGGATGGCTGGAGTTTGACGGCCTATCAGCCTTGTAGGCTAAGTAAGGCCATTAAGCACGAAAGTCACTATAATAGTTTAGAGTAAGCACAAATCAAGTCACGATGTCCCTATTTATTCGCCTCTTACGAATCGTGTAGGGAGACGCGGTGTGTCTATTCTTTTAACTCCCACCCCACAGGGGGATTATGTAAGGGGAGTGTCATGATCAGTTCAGAGCTAAGGCATTCAAATGTGGTAATAAGCTCTTCGTTGCTGTTTTATTCCCCCACGAACTAACATTATTTCAAGATCAAAATCTCTGTCAAAACAACAATAATATGCTACCGATCGTTGTGCAAGCGTACATTTTGTAATTGCAACGGTTCAAGATCATGTTTGCAAGCACTAACCAAAGACCTGAAGAGTTATGCCTCACAAAAAGAGAGAAAGAGATGCATACAGCTCGTTAACTGGATGGTATCGATTGGTTAGGGATGAACACTAACAAGTTTAAGCCACTGTTGAAACAACCCGTCATTTTGCATCGGTATTGACGTCATCATCTAAATTTCACAGAAACTTGTTAATCGTCAAATGTGGTCCCCATAAGAAAAAGCTACATCCTTATGCAAGAATTTTCATTAAGTCGTCTGCTGTGTTTGTGTTGTGGTACAGCCGCACAGTTCGTTAATAATATGTGACCTGATCCTGCAGAAAGGACATATAATCGGATTTGAAAGAAAAAAGTTATTTTGTATGATGCAAAACTAGAGCTTCAAATCCATCAAGAGTGATAGAAATATGATGATTCAAAAAAAAGTTATAACATGAAGTGGTCGACTACCCACAAATAAGTCCTTTGCAGAAAACAGCCATTGAAGTTGACAGAGAAAGTAAGTGTCAACTTAGTTTTTAACGAAGGGGGTCAAAAGCGTTGTGCGAGGTCATTTAAAATCAGGATTAAATGTGAGTGGGCAGAGCAGGTCTAAAAAACCCCAGACGATTTCAGAAATACGCTATGTCAGAAATACGTAATATGTAGCAGTTGCAATACCGTGGGAGAAATCATATCTACTATTTACCCCACGCAGAATCGAAGCTCTTCAGACCACACGGGAAAGTAAACACCTCTCTAAAACCGATTTTGACCACTTTTTAATAAGGTTGTAATTATCTTCAAAACTCTCGGAGATGATAGAAAAATTGTCTCCGAAGCTAGAACGGACTTAAAATCAATTTTTAAAAAAATCAAATCACTTTACTTGCGTTCTCAGGCGTTTCGCTTCAGCGACGCTGGCTATAAACATTTTTCCAGATCAGATCACATACAAGTGTGAAGCCTTTCCCAGCAGTGAAACTATGAGGGTGTACTTGCGCTCACTGCTGTTGTCAACACAATATTCATTGCATGTTACAATAGGGGTGAAACAAACGCGCTATTGAGCTCGTTTCTCTCTGTGTTGTTGTGCATTTGCAGTCATTGACGACCCACGAATTATCTGTACGTTCGTTCTGGAAACTCTGCGAATTCCGACAGTCCGTTCTTGGTGGAGGTATAAATTGAAGACCTTCGTAGTGAGTAGAAAACGCATTGCAAGCATTTGATGTCAATCTGCCTGACATTCATAATCAAAATCATACGTGTATTAATGAAAACACACACAACCCAATTCAACTACGACGTTAAATTCAGCATTCCATTACTACACTGCTCAGTCGTCAATGTCCCTCTCCTTGTCGTCGTCATCGATGTCATCTTTAATCTCGGTAAATGTCCTAGAATGTATTTCACGGACCACCATCCCTTTCTGTCTGTGCTTCTGCTTCTTCTGTTCCTTGTTTAACCCTTTCTGTCAATCTGAGAAGAACAGAGCTCTGAGCGTGGTGCGAAGCATTATAGGCAGGACACAACCTAACTCTTAGCGAGGTTCCTCTTGGTTTTGTAACTGTCAGAAACACAATTGACAGAGATGGCACAATTTGCAATACCGTTAAAGATATGTCGCACGGTTCTGGCTTGATTTCGTCATTTTCTAGATGTTACCTTTTACAGTATGTTTAAAGCGATTGCATCACAATCCTCTAAGTCTCTGCTTACGTCTGCCTACTTTCCGCCTGCCTGCCTGCCTGCCTGCCTGTCTACTTGTCTGTCCGCCTGCCTACCTACTTGCCTGCCTGCCTACTTGCCTCTCTGCCTGCCTGCCTGCATGTATATCTGTCTAAATCTTTCTCCGCGACATATATCTAACAGAGCGAGACAGCCGACAGTCTCAGAGGAACAAAAGCGAATTCATCGAGTGTCCCAACGCATGCATGTACCCAGCGCGTGAGATACCTTGCCCTGGCTTGGGGGCTGAGGGAGTATTCAGTTGGAATGGCGGAGCATTCTGACGTCTTCCTAGAGCGTCAATCTCAATAATGCCCCTTCGACTCCGCATCAAATGTGCAGAACAAGTAGCACAAATTGTAAGGCTTTTGGAATATTCGTATCCTCGGAACGGCTCCTCAAATGTCAAGTAATCATCAGAATACTCTTTGTGAACCAGTGATCCACGAAGGTTTTGATTAAGCCGATGTCACACACACATACACAAACACACATACAAACATGCCCATTCGTATACCGAAAGACATACCGTTCATACATACACAAACGCACGCACACAGACACACACACACACACACACACACACACAGACACACACACATACATACATACATACATACACACACATATACATACACACACATATACATACATACATACATACATACATACATACATACATACATACATACATACATACATACATACATACATACATACATACATACATACATACATACATACACATACATACATACATACATACATACATACATACATACATACATACATACATACATACATACATACATACATACATACATGCATGCATGCATGCATGCATGCATGCATACATACATACATACATACATACCTACGCACGCACGCACGCACGCACGCACGCACGCACGCACGCACGCACGCACGCACGCACGCATGCATGCATGCATGCATGCATGCATACATACATACATACATACATACATACATACATACATACATACATACATACATACATACATACATACATACATACATACATACATACATACATACATACATACATACATACATACATATCAAAACACTTTATTGCAGGAAATTGATTACATTCATCAAGAGCAATATCAAAGGAATGCAAGCGTTACCACCTTCCACTTCGATGGAACATACATACATACATACATACATACATACATACATACATACATACATACATACATACATACATACATACATACATACATACATACATACATACATACATACATACATACATACATACATACATACATACATACATACATACATACATACATACATACATACATACATACATACATACATACATACATACATACATACATACATACATACATACATACATACATACATACATACATACATACATACATACATACATACATACATACATACATACATACATACATACATACATAAATACATACATACATACATGCCTATACATATACATAAACACATCATTCACACACACACACACACACACACACACACATACACATGCACACACATACCACTGCACTCACGCACACTTATCGCTATTACCTAAAAAAGCGTCTTTTTCTATTGCAATTTTATCTTGGCTAACACGATAACACAATCTGTCGGGAGTGGAGCGTCCATACATCCCTTCAGAAAAGCAATTGAAACTTGATCTGATGCAAATTCTTGAGGGATATATGTTGTCTCCTCCCTACAAATAGAAATGCTTTTGATGTTAAGGGGAAAAAACATCTTGCGTGAACGGTTTATTCCTCAACAACTCACAAATCTAACTGCCCGATTTCCCCGTGACTATTAAGTGTAATCTGCACGCATTTTGTTAAGTTTCGGTTACTGTTTGAGGACATGGATCATACAAGTATCCCTATACATGTAAGAGTATTTCTGTTGCTAGAACTATGTGCCTAACATGGCTGCCTTGCAATTGAAACAGCTTTTGGTTCATGCAATACACGTTTCCAAGTGTGCGAACAGATATTTCATGGGACTTGTAAGTTACCAGAGATGATTTCACGGTTTTGGACAGGTTCTACGCTCCCGGTGTTTCAAGTGAACTACTTCTGCCCGTCAGTCCGTGGGGACAAGCCTTGCCTTCAGCCATTGCTCTTACCCTCACAGGAGTCGGAAATGTGTCTCATTATATCTTCCTTTCGCATGCAAACGCTCACCTGTAGAATTACTGACACAGCTGCAAAGAAACAATAACCAAATAACTACACTGATTTATCAAAACTCTATGCAAAACACATACAAATTTCATTTAAATCATTCCATCTTTCAAATCGAGATGTACGTCGGAACCGCGGAGCGAGTCGAAGCTCGGGCGACTGACAGAGAGATACATGATACAGCATGGCGTATTGTGTAGCTGAACAGTTTAAGGAGTTTCACCAGGAGCGGGTTTGAAAATAGGTAGTCGATCTTGGTCGCAAGACCTTGCTTCGCAGTACGAGCTAGCTATAAAAAAACTACCCAACGTGACGAACTAATGCGCATGCGTAGACGTCACGACAAGAGGTGAACTAGCCACATTTCAATGGCCGACGTGTTGCCGGTTCATTCAGAAAACGCTCTATTTCGAGATACTAGCAACCCATCCAAAGAAAATATAAGCCATGCACAGCATTAATTTATCAAAGGTGTATGTTGAATGCATTAATAGATCGTGAAACCTCCTACAGTTTACACATCGAATGCAGGTCAACGCAACCACGCCGAACTTTTGTCTCCAAGATGGCGGCGCGCACTGTACTCATGCTGTCCGTCATCTTGAATCTTAAAAGCTAGGCACCTCTCCAGCTGCCTCGCTCAATCTACGCTCGTCTTCGATTGGCTCGCTAGCAAGCAAAGAATGAAACTGCCCATTCGGCGAGATCTGCGTAGATCTACCGAGATCTTCGCATTTTCAAACCCGTCCCAGGGGCGGGTTTCAAAATAGGTAGTCGATCTTGGTCGCAAGATCTTGCTTCGCAGTAAGAGCTAGCTAAAAAAGAAACTACCCAACGTGACGAACTAATGCGCATGCGTAGACGTCACGACAAGAGGTGAACTAGCCACATTTTAATGGCCGACGTGTTGCCGGTTCACTCAGAAAACGCTCTATTTCGAGATACTAGCAACCCATCCAAAGAAAATATAAGCCATGCACAGCATTAATTTATCAAAGGTGTATGTTGAATGCATTAATAGATCGTGAAACCTCCTACAGTTTACACATCGAATGCAGGTCAACGCATCCACGCCGAACTTTTGTCTCCAAGATGGCGGCGCGCACTGTACTCATGCTGTCCGCCATCTTGAATCTTAAAAGCTAGGCACCTCTCAAGCTGCCTCGCTCAATCTACGCTCGTCTACGATTGGCTCGCTAGCAAGCAAAGAATGAAACTGCCCATTCGGCGAGATCTGCGTAGATCTACCGAGATCTTCGCATTTTGAAACCCGCCCCAGGTGCAATAAAACACTTTCTTCCCCTTCTAGATCAAAGAAATAGACACAGCACGTTCCTGTTGGACCAAGCGCGACAGCCTTAAGGCACAGGAATTATAATTATCTACTGTGAAAATAAAAACGTAGTTGGGTTGGTCCCTTGAATAGACGGATTGTGGTGCCAAATGCACGAGACCTTACAAGCCATGGCTTGCTGTTTTGAGGGACGTCTATCAGACATTATTACGTTCTAATTCAACAAATTCTACGTACTGAAAATGACATAATCAGTTTTGCTTCGCTTTTCGCACCAGTCACTGAGTATTGGACAGAGGCCGTCTCATTAACTGAATAAGCATCAGCCGCAAGAAGAATTATTGCCTCATAGAAAAGAAACTACGCTCTTTTTAAAAAATAGATTTAAAGAGCATTTGCAAATTCATGTCATGTTCATCATCGGCGAAAGAGTGTGATAGCTTTTGACAATGTAAAAATAACATTGCATTAGTCCTGTAAAAACAAATGTTCATGTTTCTTTACCGGCTCCATTTAACAGAATTACACGAAAACGGCTCGAAATGTTTTTTGTCTGTTGAGCAACAGTAAAGACAAGCCTTGCCGGAACGCTCTCTCTTCAGAAATCTCTTGTGACAGGAAAGAAATTGGAAGAAATACCTCGCAGGGAAGCTTTCGACATTTTCTCATGGAACCCTCTTCGACGGAGGACACTCTTGGTAAAGTGACTCTTTTACGTATACCTGTGAGTATGTGAGTGTCCTCGCGAGCATAAGTGTATGTATGTGTGTATATGTGTGTACGCGCGTGTGTGTGTATGTGTGTGTATGTGTGTGTGTGTGCGTGTGTGTGCAAACGTGCACGCGCTTGTATGTGAGTGTGCGTGTGTGTGTGCGAACGTACGTGCGCGCTTGTGTGTGTGTGTGTGTATTTGTGTGCGTATGTGTTTGTGTCTGCATGTGTGTATGTATGTATGTGTGTGTATTTGTGTGTGTGTGTGTGTGTGTGTGCGTGCGTTTATGAGCGTGCAAATGTGTGAACATTTGGATGTGTGTGTGTTTGTGTAGGTGCGTGTGTTACATGCGAGTGTATGCGTGTTCGCACATCACGGTGGAATGGCAAAGTGCGTGCGCGTATATAGGAGTGTGTGCGTGTGAATGTGTGTGTGTATGTGTGCGTGCGTGCGTGCGTGTTTGTGTGTGCGAGCGTATGTGTGTGTGCGTGCGTATGTGTGTGTTTTGTGCGTATGTATGCGCGTGCGCGCGTGTGATTGCGTGCATACGTGTTTGTGTGCTTACGTGCATGCATGCGTGTATGTGTGTGTGTGCATGCATGTATGTGCGCATGCGTGTGTGTGTATGTGTGTGTGT
The DNA here is from genome assembly GCA_034096865.1 of Theodoxus fluviatilis. Lineage (NCBI taxonomy): Eukaryota > Metazoa > Mollusca > Gastropoda > Cycloneritida > Neritidae > Theodoxus > Theodoxus fluviatilis. The sequence goes on from JAWQFJ010017586.1 coordinate 81,399, forward strand.
ACGTATGTGTGTGTGTTGTGCGTGTGTGTGCGCGTGCGCGCGTGTGCGTGCTTGTGTGCATGCGTGTGTGTGTGTGTGCGAGCGTGCATGCGTGTGTATGTGCATGCGTGTGTATGTGTGTGTATGTGTGTGTATGTGTGTGTGGGTGTATGCGTGTGTATGTAAGTGTGCATGCGTGCGCTTGTGTGTGTGTGCGTGCATGCGTGTGTATGTAAGTGTGCATGCGTGCGCTTGTGTGTATGTGTGTTCAAACGCTTATCAGGGCAGAAGACAGGAGCATCTCCTGGTGGGCCAAGCATCCCTAGTTAATCTGTACTCCCTTCTTACACTCGGATTCTGAAGCAGCCGACAACGAGCAAACAACGGCAAATATCCTGGGTCAGCAAGAATGAGTTGAAGAGAGAGAGAGAGAGAGAGAGAGAGAGAGAGAGAGAGAGACAGACAGACAGACAGACAGACAGACAGACAGACAGACAGACAGACACACAGACACACAGACAGACAGACAGACAGACAGACAGACAGACAGACAGACAGACAGACAGACAGACAGACAGACAGACACACAGACAGACAGACAGACAGACAGACAGACAGACAGATAGATAGATAGATAGATAGATAGATAGATAGATAGATAGATAGATAGAAAGATAGATAGATAGATAGATAGATAGATAGATAGATAGATAGATAGATAGATAGATAGATAGATAGATAGATAGATAGATAGATAGATAGATAGATAGATAGATAGATAGATAGATAGATAGATAGATAGATAGATAGATAGATAGATAGATAGATAGATAGATAGATAGATAGATAGATAGATAGATAGATATATAGATAGAGAGAGGTGGGTGGGTGGAGGAGAGACGGAGAGAGAGCGACGGAGAGAGAGACGGAGAGAGAGAGAGAGAGAGAGAGAGACAGAGAGAGAGAGAGAGACGGAGAGAGAGAGAGAGAGAGAGAGAGAGAGAGAGAGATTGATTGAATTTATTTCGGCCGACGACCCATCATTGATTACATTATGTACATGCCTGTGTAAAATATCTGGCATTTTCTTACATAATCAAATAATGTGTAAAATGCACTATGTGAAAATACGTTATGGACAAGTTACAATTTACGTAAAATGCAATTCTCACAACTAATAGCTGTACTTCATAAATATCATTATTTTGTTTGCATAAACTTTCTCATACAAGGATCTATACAGTGTTTTGACTTCATAATTCCGTGGATTAGAGATAGGGGGTTGTTAGGCATCTCTTAAATATGTACAGCAGTTGATTTTTAATTTGCATTTTAAAATAAGTTGGTCTTTGTCTTGAATGTGTACTTTATATCACACCTATATGATCCTTTTTCCACACGTACATATATTCGCGCATTGGGTTTTTATATAAAGTTTTCATCAGAATAATGTACAGTGTCAATTAATTAAGTAGTTGTGGTTGATGAGCTTCTTCTACCGCCTGGTTGCGCAGTTTCGGGGCATAAAAGATGAACATAGCTACGTCCCTTGTTTTACATACACCACGGCCATTGACCATATATTTCAATGTTGGATGGACAGTCATTCGAGTATACTTTGTTATGTATTTATTTATAATTTCGTCATATTTATAGCATTTGAACAGAAAATGTTCTTCATTTTCAGTTTCATTTGGGCAAAATGGGCACCTGGTATCTGACACTTGGACATTAATGTATGGTTTATTCATATTTAGTTCATTTATTCCCAATCTAAATCTGACAAATATATCCCTGATTTTTTTTTCATTGAGATACTTCTCAGCTATAAGTTTGTCTTTATAAGTCTTGTATATCGAGAATCGTTGACTGCTGCCAAGTTTGGCACACCATTCCTGATAGAAGCAGTCTTGGAGTCTTTGTTTTAGATATAGTTGGAAGGTTACCCCGCCTGCGGTTCCACCGTTCTGCCACACAAAATCATAACCACATTTGTTTACACATTTTTTACAGCGTAAGGCTAGTTGAATCTTTCTGGTATGCTTGATTTCAGCAGCATAAGATAGGCCTGTTTGGGTAACCTGTCAATAGGCATAGCGCTGAGTCTCAGCCAGAATTTGATTGCTTTCATCGTACTATTTACAGACAAAGTATCTTCCCATTTCTTCATATATCATACTATTTGGAGATCTAGCTTCTACGTTTAAAAATCTTTTACAAGCAAACATGTGCGTCTTTTCTACATTCTCTTGTTTATATAGACCCCAAATTTCTGCACCATATAATAATGTGGGTTGTATTTGAGCATCAAATAACCTGAAATAAACCTCTGTGTTCATGCTACGAAGACGCCACATTGTTCTCAGGAGTTGCACAATCTTCTGTTTGGCCCTTACCGCTTGATTCTCGAGAGCCCCCTTTATGGACAGTTTTGTCGTAAGTACAAATCCCAGGTATTTGTAAGCATTCACAACTTCAAGTTTCTTCCCATCTAGCTGCCATCTTTCCCCTTGTGCTAGGTGTCTCCCTCGACGAAAAACCATAACCTTAGTTTTATTAGTATTTACAGTAAGACCAAGCTCTTTGGATTTGTACTGCAGATTACTAATTTGGCATTGAAGTCCTGCTGGTGTGGTCGACAGCAGCTCAATGTTATCAAAGATTATAGGTTACACAAAGATAGCTCATTAGCTCATTGTTGTGGGGATCGAGACACGTTGCGCCCCAAGCGGCTAGAACTATGGGGAAGTAATCACAACGCTTAGAGACATGTAAAAGTGCTTGTTTGTCGACGCGTTTCTGATGCGTTCCGATCATGTTTGCGAATACATTTACGGTGTAATGTGTAATAAAATGATTTGCTGCAATAATGGGGGTGTTTTGGCTTTGTTTTTTGTAGCAGGCGTTGTGAAATCGAAATATTTGGTTCATCGAAATGGATGGTTCTGCGCATGCGCGTGAGCCTATAGTCCGTTTAAACATTGCTCTGTCAGTGAAGACGCTACTGACTTCGCACGCCCGGGGAGTTATGCCAAAAATCCGGCCGCGTTAAAGCATGCAAAAATATTAATTAGATTAAAAACTAATCGAAAATAGTCATATTAGACTGTTTTAACGTATACTTTCTGCACAAAACCCACAGAAGATAAGTAAACAAACCTCACCGTATGTACCTAGATGGCTAGCAGACGAATAATCTTTGTCTCTACTGACAGAGAAATGTTGAAACGGACTATAGGCTCACGATTCGATGAACCAAATATTTCGATTTCACAACGCCTGCTACAAAAAACAAAGCCAAAACACCCCCATTATTGCAGCAAATCATTTTATTACACATTACACCGTAAATGTATTCGCAAACATGATCGGAACGCATCAGAAACGCGTCGACAAACAAGCACTTTTACATGTCTCTAAGCGTTGTGATTACTTCCCCATAGTTCTAGCCGCTTGGGGCGCTGCGTTTCCGAGAGTCTTGTAACTTTATATAGCAAAAGATCGGCATGAGCTATCTTTGTGTAACCTATAATCTTTTATGTTATCAGCAAATACAAGCAAGAATAATTCTGTCAAACCAGAGACCATCTACACTCCGTGTCTTCCATGCGTGCTCACATAATCTGCTACATTATTGATGAAAAGAGAAAAAATTGTCGCGCTCTCGATTCCGCCTTGCTTCACGCCGGCGAAGCACTCAAAGAATTCGGACATGGTCCATTTCCATCGAACACAAGCTTGTACTTCGGCATACATTGCTTTCATCATTTTGATTAGCTTTGTGGACAGTTTTGCTTTTGTGAGGATGTTCCAGAGACTTGCTCGATTCACAGAATCAAAGGCTTTTTGATAGTCCACAAAGGCTACGTACAATATCCCTCTTCCCCCACCATATACATTTTTGACAGCTAAAGCATAGAGTGTAAGTATATGATGAATCGTAGAGTGATCCGTCCTAAATCCGGCTTGTTCTATACAAAACTTGTTCTTATCTTCCGCCCACCTCTGCAGGCGTCTGGTCAGAACAAATGAAAATAGTTTTCTCAGAGTGTTTAGTAATGATATACCTCTGTAGCTCTGTGGGTCAACTTTGTCACCTGATTTAAATATAGGCACTATAAGTGATCGGCTTCAGCTTTTGGGGAAATATTGTTTTTCATACATTGTATTGAACAATAGGATAAGAGAGAAAGAGAGAGAGAGAGAGAGAGACAGAGACAGAGAGAGAGACAGAGACAGAGAGAGAGACAGAGAGAGAGACAGAGAGAGAGGCAGACAGACAGAGACAGAGAGAGAGAGAGAGAGAGACGGGGAGAGAAAGATAGACAGACAGACGGAGAGAGAAAGGGAGGAAGAGAGAGATAGACAGACAGACGGAGAGAGAAAGGGAGGGAGAGAGAGATAGACAGGCAGACGGAGAGAGAGATAGACAGATAGACGGAGAGAGAGAGATAGATAGATAGATAGAGAGAGAGAGAGAGAGAGAGAGAGAGAGAGAGAGAGAGAGAAGCAGGCAGGCAGGCGAAATCCGAGCAGGTCAAACTGTTTCAAGAAATTAAATGTAGCGACAAGTGTGCGGTGTAAATAGAGGAAAAGCACCCATGAATGACCTTCCAAAAACTTCAAGATTTACTGTGATCGACATATGACTTGTTTACCCACAGATATGTAAAGGCAAATTATTTATTTTTTAAAAACCCACACACAGTCATGTATAGCACTGATGCAGATTTGGACCAACATGCGGGAAATCTGCCTCGAACATCAAGTCGGACAATAATCCAGGCACGTCACCTCAAACGACTGCAGAGATCATGCTTCCCACGATAGTCATTGCAAACGTCGCTTGGAGTAGTATTCGCTTTCAATGCATCGTTTGGATGTTCGATACGGTTTTCTCCTCTTAATGCAGTTATATAAATTACCTGAACCTATAGATAGTGCGCGATTTCTTTGGGGTGCAAAAATCAATTTAGAAATTTTTTGTTAGCAAATCATGGTGAGTGAACTACAACCACTATCCAGACACTAGCCAGAGAGAGAAAGAGAGAGAGAGAGAGAGAGAGAGAGAGAGAGCGAGAGAGAGAGAGACAGAGAGAGACAGAGATAGAGAAAGAGAGACAGAGAGAGACAGAGATAAACAACAGAGATGTGAGAGGGAGGCAGAGATAGAGATAAACGACACAGAGAGATGTGTGAGAGAGAAGCGTGAAATATAAAGAGAAGAGGGATACACGACACTGAGAGAAATAAAAGCGAATAAGAGAGAAAACCAAAGAAAAGCGAGAGAGAGAGAGAGAGAGAGAGAGATAGTGAGAGAGAGGCGAGATAGAAATGAGAGCGCGAGAGAAACGAGAGAGAAATGAAGAGATAAGTGAGAGAAAAAACGAGGAGATAACTAAATAGACAAATGAGAGATGAATGAGAGATACATGAGAGATAAATGAGAAATAAATTAGAGAGAGAGAAACGATGGAAAAAACGAGAGTGAGAGAAGATAGAAACAGCGAGAGACAGAAACAGCGAGAGACAGAAACAGCGAGAGACAGAAACAGCGAGAGACAGAAACAACGAGAGAAACAATGCAAATCACACCAAAAAGAGAAATGGACAAGTACACACAGAAACACAAGTAATTGAAATTACCGACTACAGGACAGGTGGGACAGTCCTACCTGAGGCGGAAGGCAGCAGTAGAAGCAGGCAGAGGAGAAGGGCCACGTTGCAGGGTGACATCTTGGCCAGAGGAGAGGGGCTGTGGGCTGCTGTCACCATGGTTCAGACCGACTATGGGCTTCCGTTGACTAACTTCTGTCCTGCTTTCGCACGCCGATGCCCCTCTCTCGCCTCTGACTGCAGCGTCCAAGCTCGGTGCTTTTTAATCGCTCACTCTCTACCTCCCACGCCCAGCCTCTCTCTGAAGCAGCGTGGCCGCTAAAAGAAAGCGATCCACCTTTCGCAGCGGGTGGACAATCGTCCCTGTTCACGTGACGTGACGTACGTAGCGGCAGCGGCAACGCTGGGATGACGTGGAGAGGCGGAGAGAGCGATCGCTTTGGGCGGGAGGGCGGGTAGATAGACAGGCGGAGAATGCAGAGAGCCTGGCCAGGGGGAGGCAGGCAG
>JAWQFJ010017586.1:95000-100000 GCA_034096865.1 Theodoxus fluviatilis
GTTTCAGTTTTCTACCACGTCGATTACACACAGTGAGACAATACGCATATCATGAAAATACTTCATCTGTTTCTAGAGAGTGATACAGCCTCAGCTTTTCTTGTAAATTATTCGAGTAAGAAGACACCCGCTGATCTTACAGCAGTTGGATTATTCGAATAAAAATGGGATACCACATTATCATTTTGATTCTTGTTTTGTACAAGGTGCCTCAATTGCAAATTAGTAAAGAACAAACTGTGTTTCATCCTCGTCTTTCTCCTTGCACAGTAGACTCAGGGTTTGTATGCCTACATTCTGGTACCGGAGGGTATGGAGAACACAAGCTAACAACAAACGAACGATTTCATTCGAGGTCGGCCGCCCATTTGAATACAGGTTAGTACAAATTGGAAAGAGACAAAGGTATGTCCTCCCTTCTGTCATAAACTTTACACCACATGATTACATGTGAGTTACTATTTTGATGTACCAAAAGTAGTTCTCTCTTGTATGAGTTTCTTAGTTTAAAATGTACATCGAAATATCTCTGCTTGCCTGTATGTTGGTCCCTTTCAAAGGATTGTTGCATATTCTTAAAGTGGGGCGTTGTGTTTTTTATATATATATATATATATATATATATATAAAAGTCTGGTATAAGTTCCTGTTACGAATCGAATGTGCCGAATGGTGTGTGCACGTGATTGTGTTTTGACTGATTATTTTTAGCATGAGATGGTGACGTAGTGACTGAGGAGTGTTCACGTGTGAGAGAATGATCCGATTGATTGTATATTTGCCGAGTGAAAGCTGTGTGCGACACTCGAGCGATTGAACCCCAGGGAGATGGGTGAGTGCTGATTTTATCTGTTATCATTCTACATTGTAAATACCGCGGATGTATGATGATTGATAGTTAAGGAACGGATGAGTGAGTTTGCGTTGTTTTCAGGGTTCTTCAGCCTGGTACGAGCCCCAGAGACGCTAGCTGATGCTCGGAGCTCTACCGGCGGGGGCTGGTGTGGAGACTGTCGGCGGGGGCCGCTTGAGCGTCTGTAGAATTAGTGTCGGCGGGGGCCGCACGTTAGCTCCTGTTTGTGTGGTGAATACACTTCGTTGTATATCTGTGCTGGTGTTCGTGTTTTTTCTTGTTTATTTTCATTTGTGCGGGCTAGGCTAACCCGAGGCCCAGTTAGCCGGTCCGTAACAGCTCCACATTTTAACAAGAAATGCTTTTCATCATCTATCATGTCACATAATGGACACTTAACTTTAGCTTCATTGTGTACGGGAATGGAGAGAGAGAGGAGAGAGAGAGAGAGAGAGAGAGAGAGAGAGAGAGAGAGGTGGAATGAGATAGGGGAGAGAAAGATAGGAGAAATAGGAGAGAGGGAGAGAGAGAGAGAGACAGAGCGAGAGACTGCGAGAGAGATAGAGATAGAGATAGAGACAGACAGAGAGAGAGCGAGAGAGACAGACAGAGAGAGACAAAGAGAAAGATGGATTAACATATCGATCTCGATTTTAACGGAAAAACTACCAATGGATTACTTTGAAGTGTATGTGTTAACTTTTCTCAACACAGTGAAGTAACACCATAAACAACCTCAAAAAATTTCCTTCCAGAACTGTTATTGCTGACGCCTTTTTCAAGGCCGAATCTGTAGCACATATTAACGATCGAGCACCAGGGTTTTAAAAGGGCGTGTAGTCTTGACGGAGAATGGTCGTGATGAGCTTTGCAGTGTAATTTTCAGCGCGTGTCCCCTGGTAGCAAACACTTTTGTCCTTGTCAGAGGGAACATTTTATCATTGAAAGAGTGTAAACAACCCGCTAATCTTTCCGTTTCATTCACCAGGAAAGAATAGTCAGAGACGATGGATGACAGAATGGTTCTTTGTGGCATGCAAGCCGACGATTTATCTCTCCTGTGCCCGTAGTAAAATTAGGGTCCTCTTCTAGCTGACTGTTTGTTTAATCATGTCTTCCAATGCACTTGTAATTCCCAGTGTGCATAACATTTGTCCTAGTGTCCCTTCGAAAAAAGATTGCTTACAGCCTGTGCTGTACCGAAATCTCCCTAATCAGCTGGAATGCTATGGTCTTTGTGCTTTCCGCGCCTGGTCTGGTAGCACTCGCACAGCCGCTCCAAGGCAGCACGTATGTGCCTCCGGTTGTACTGCTATTTGTGCTATTATTCTAAGTTATTATTACATTTTTGTACATTTTGTTGGGAAACATTGCATGAGGAGTGAACAAGTACAAACTTGTATTGATAGATGTAAATACTGTCGGAAAGTAGTTGCTAAGTGTAAAGCGGTGATAAGTCGCTATACACAACCGCACATTTACCGTTACCTTTAAATCATTCATATGAAAAAATGGCTCTGTGTATTCTTGTGTCTGAACGTGTGTGTGTGTGTGTGTGTGTGTGTGTGTGTGTGTGTGTGTGTGAGTGAGTGTGTGTGTGTGTGTGAGAGAGAGAGAGAGAGAGAGAGAGAGAGAGAGAGACACAGAGAGAGAGAGAGAAATTTCATTGATGAGGTTACAGATGTTGATTATAGAACACACTGAAAACCTTTCAGTCCCATCCCGTCGAGACAACAAGCATTTGAACCAATGAAAAAATGTAGACAACACATACTGAATTAGAACATTCTATCATTCTTGAACAAGGCTTTATGCAAAGGAAACCTCATTTCTCGATTGATCAATACGATGGTAACTTTTTAACAACCAACAATCTATGGAATTTCCTGAGTGTACATGCAATGTGTGTGCTTCCGTGTATTTGAGCAAAAAGTGCAACACAGTCTCACAATGTATCCTTCCTTGAAGCCCATTGTGTACGAGGCAATTCCGCACGTTCCACGCTGAGGCTGTGCACACGCTGCTGATTGCGCAATGCTCATCGCTTGCCACAAGCGATACTACCAAGACGCACAGCGCACGTGGAATGAAATAGAAAATGTGCGTGGCGTCGCAAGTGTCGACCCCAAAATCTACCAATAGCAGAGGTTTACTGACGGTGCTGCTGCACTAGCACAAACTGCTATTCCAGTGTTGGCTATCACGGTGACAGAGGTGACTGAGCTCAATCGAGATGAGGAAACTTTTTTATAACAGCTTAACGAGGGAATATTTTGACCATCGGAAGCTAGCGTTGTGAAGGAGGCGTGTACAAATTAGTGTGTTGATGCTGTAAGGAAATGTGGCGTGAGTCGGTTGCTCATCTCATCGCAAGCAATGAGTGGAGGCTCATGTACAACGGCATTACCGGGCACGACAAACATCACGTTCCTTGGAGTGCCTGAATCAACGACAGACGTGAAGGCGATTTCTATTCGGAATTTCGCGAGGACGTCTTTTGTTGTTTGTGTTATGAGAGATGACATGGGTGAAAACTCCAAACACCCTAATGCATGTGATCTGCTAATTTTTGTTGCTGTTCTTTGTTTGTTTGTGTTTCATGCAATTGCTATTCTTGATTGTCCTGGACCAAACGAGAGATCATGTAAATGTTTTTCATTTCTAGGTCTCTGCAATAGTTATACAAAAACTATCAATGACAATATAACGTTACAGGCGTGCTAGATGCGATGACGTTAGCTCGCATGGAGTTCCATGGGGTGAAAGCGGTGAGAACGTGAAATGCGAGGAAAAGTTCGTGACTAGTGCTCGGCTTTGTAGTCAGCCCCATTCTAATGGCTGCTATTATCTGTGCTCAAAGAACTGGGAATCCAGTCTGGGTAGAGCCAAGGCCATTCATTGCCAGGAAGGTCTGGTCTGCCATAATATTTTCCCAACCTGAGGCGCAGCGTAGAACTCCGAGGCAAGAATATTGGGTTGTCTGGCGACCCGACTCTCAAGCAGCTACAGCGGCTTCGAAGTGCCAGGTCAACGGTATACACTGTGCATGTACCGCACAAGTGTGACGGCCGAAATTTCACCTGCATTTTATTTTCGGCGGTTGCTCAGCCACCTGAAATATACTTCCATTTCATCAAGCGCTACTCCAGCTAGAAGTGTCACAATAGGGACATTTTCACGACAGCTCTGCCTGTGCAATTGCGGAGAGGGAAATTCGGCCGATACACTCATCTTTTTCAGAAAAGACGTGCTCCGCACCCAAGCTCTACTCCTTGCAGTGACTCTACGAGACTGCGGTTTGCATTCCACCCATAGGATGGCATGCAAGGACGTTCGCATATGATTCATGTACACATCGTGTTCCATTAATTAACTCATGGATGGAGTCTACAATCTACATAGTCCATACAAGTGGATTGGAAGTTATCGTTTACCTCACACACACACACACACACACACACACACACACACACACACACACACACACACACACACACACACACACACACACACACTCATACGTTGAGGCCATTTGTTTCCCTTGCGGTGAGATATCCGTCTCTGATGCATGCAGACAAAAATAAATCAATGGACTTTCTAAAAATCTCTGTTCAAAACTGATTTCTAACCAGAAGGGAGACATGTCTGGCAGAATCTTCTTGAATGCTGTGCTACAAAATAGACCTAACCTAGGCGTCATACAAAAACATTATTTAAACTGTCAATTTGCAATTTGATTTCCAAACTCGGCGAGTCACCTGAAGATGGATAGGTGGTTGGATAGAGTTTTACGGTTTTTTAGCCTTTGAAGGTTATCTAGGGTCATTGATACCGAAAAATCACCAGACACTGTTGCAGTAAGAGACAGTAAAGTCACGAGTTCTCTATTTATTTGCTTCTTACAATTCGCGTAGAGAGACGCGGTGGGTCAACTCTTACCCCCACCCCACGAGTTGTCTGAGAGCCACCTGATTAGTTGCCTATTTTGAGCTGACTTTTCCTTCGATTTGCTTTGCCTGGCCTTTTTATGTGTCTGCCGTTCTTTCTCATCTCTTGAAATGTGCCTGTAACTATCCACTCACTCAGTCAAAAGGGGACGACGTGCAGTTGATGTCTAGGGCCCGTATCCAGAACGGCGAGTTATTTT
>JAWQFJ010017586.1:105000-107500 GCA_034096865.1 Theodoxus fluviatilis
TCTCTCTGTCTCTCTGTCTCTCTGTCTCTCTCTCTGTCTCTCTCTCTCTCTCTCTCTGTCTGTCTCCTCTCTCTCTCTCTCTCATTTTTTACAGTTCAATTGTGTTTATGGGTGATATCACGACTGAAGGAACTACATACATGTACAAGGAATATACTTAATCTAAGTTATGAAACCGATGTTTGACAAAGATTCGAGGTGTATAAATAAACTCAGCACAAAACGTTGAAAAGGTTATTCAGAAAGGCGGGGAATTCTGGTTGAAATAATCATTGAAACGTTAAGTAATAAGATATCCGTTGGAAATGTCGTTGATGTCAATCACTGAATTTATTTCACTTGGATAGGGCGGCATCGCGGCAACTCTCCAGTGAGCTTCTCTGTTTGATGATAACCCGAAATACCTTTCATGGGAAGACTGGCCAAAAATTGGAAAGGCCATAGGCCCCGCTCTCCATTGCATGGGTTGGGATGTAATGGCACATACTGCATCCAAACCCTTTCATTCTCCGACATTTGCGTGGAATTCACAGGCATTCAGGATGTGAAGCAGTTCTCTCTCCAGCGTTGCCGGGAAACTAAAGGACGATGTAGAGAAGGCAAGGCCTTTGTCTCTCCAGCACACACTCGAAATCCAGGACCAAATACAGTAGATGGCGTGTTCCACTATCAAATGTACAGTTAATGGCATGGGGAAAATATTCCTCACAAAATCTTCACATTTCCTACCGAAGTGTGGTATTAAGATGCATGCAGCGATGCTCAGGTCGTCTTGGATTTTTCCTTCTTCGAGTGAGCGGTCCAATGAAAACAGGCGGAACATGTATTTCTTGGAGGAAAGTTTTCTCGCACGTGAAGTCTACCCCAGGGTGAGAACTTGTCTGAAATATATTACTTTGATTTCCTAACTGATGAACATTAAAATCTCGTAATGTCTGAATTTTGCTTCCTGTTTTAAGATAATAAAATAAGCTGCAAATATGCATAATCTGCTCAACAAAAGGGACATTTCTTGCTGATTGCCGAATTTTATTATGCTGTGTTTTGAGAGCATAAGTTTGTCAGGCTTGAGTGGCAAATACTGTATATAATGTATTCTAGTATAAATCCTCCTACACTTCATCTAATCGTAAATTAAACTTACGAGAAAAATAATACTCCGACCTCTCAAACTCAAGCTACAAAAATTCTTTTGGATAACTGAAATCATGAAGGTTATTATGAAAACCCAGCATTTCCCCGGTTTCTCTTTTTTCGGACCCCAACGATATTAATCATACTCTTCGTGTATTGATTAACGTTTTATATGTGCTGGTGGGGAAAAATACGCTTCCAAGGCACTATTGTAGTTTTAATAAGCTTCCTGACGTTGATGCATGGGCTGTCCTTTTCGGGTTTCAGAGGCACTAAAACGTTTTATCTGTTGAACAATAGAAATTTGAACATTTGCGTTGAATGTTAAGAGCATCTCGCAATTACAATCGGATTGTAAGCGATCTGTGATATGAAGATAAAACTTTGATACATGCACAACATTATTGATTGTAACGGTAATTGTTATCTAGTTTTGTTCCAATTTGTATTTAAGATAATGCTTAAAGCAGTGACACCTGTTCCCCAAGTGTTTGTTTTTTTCATTTTGTTCTACGATGGAAGCGATTGCTTCGAAAATAGAAGGCAACAAATAAGCAACCATGCAAACAAACAAACAAATAAGCAAGTTACTTTAGAGCCTCAATAATGTGACGTGTATCCCTCTTTTTTCCGATTTCTAACACCTTAACTCTCCCCTCTTATTTTCCCTCCGTCCCTTCAGTCTTCTTCCTTTTATCCCACCCTTCTTTCGCCTCCCCTTTTCTTTATGTGCCTTTGAGCGCGCATACGTTTGCGTGCGTGCGTGCGCGCATACACACATATCTACATACACACACATATACACATACACACACAATGTATTTGTGTGTGTCAATATATGTATGTGTATGTATGTGTATATTTGTGTTATAGAGAGAAAGAGAGAGAGTGAGAGACACGAAGACAGAGACAGAGAGACAGAGAGAGACAGAGATAGAGAAACAAAGAGACAGACAAAGAGAGAGAAAAAAAAGACAGAAAGAGAAAGACAGAGAGAAACACAGAGAAACACAGACACAAAGAGAGAGAGAGAGAGAGACAAAGAGAGAATGAGTGAGAGAGAGAGAGAGAACGAACAACGAACGAACAAATGAGTTTATTGTGGGGGCCTCCGGCCCATTACAAGTTACAAGAAATGACAAAATTTGTACCTAAGCATGTCACTTCCCAATACCATATCAACCAACGGTGACAATTGCATCTTATAGTAATAAATCTAATTTTCCATCAAGTTTATGTAGCTGTCGAACATTACCATGACTTCTGTTCTTCTACGGAATGCCTTGTAAATGTATGTGGCAATACTTCTAATAACAATGACATTATCAGTTGCAAACATGTCAGTAAGAGGTCCACTAAAACTAAT
>JAWQFJ010017586.1:112500-115000 GCA_034096865.1 Theodoxus fluviatilis
CCTCTCTCTCCATCTCTCTATCCGTCTCTCTCCATCTCTCTCTCGTTCTCGTTCTTTCTCTCGTTCTCTCTCTCTTCCTCTCTCTCTCTCTCTCCCTCCCTCTCTCTCCCTCTCTCTGTCTCTCTATCTCTCTCCCTCTCTTTCTCTCTCTCTCCATCTGTCTCTCCGTCTCTCTCTCCATCTCTTTTTCCATCTCTCTCTTTCTCTCTCAAGTCAAAGTCAAAAGATTTAAAGCCTTTCTCTCTCTTTCTCGTTCTCGTTCTCTCTCTTGTTCTCTTTCTCTCTTTCTCTCTCTCTTTCTATCTCTCTCGTTCTCGTTCTCTCTCTCTCTCTCTCGTTCTCTCTCTTCCTCCCTCTCTCTCTTTCTCTCTCTTTCTCGTTCTCATTCTCTCTCTCTCTTTCTCTCTTTTTCTCTCTCCATCTCTCTCTCCGTCTCTCTCTCTCCATCTCTCTCTCCCCATCTCTCTCTCCCTCTCTCCGTCTCTCTCTCCGTCTCTCTCTCCGTCTCTCTCTCCGTCTCTCTCTCCGTCTCTCTCTCCGTCTCTCTTTGCATCTCTCTCTCTTTCTCTCTCAAGTCAAAGTCAAAAGATTCAAAGCCTTTCTCACTCTTGTTCTCGTTCTCTCTCTCTTTTTCTTTCTCTCTCGCTCGTTCTCTCTCTCTTTCTCTCGTTCTCCTCTCTCTCTCTTGTTCTCTCTTTTTCTTTCTCTCATTCTCGTTCTCTCTCTTTCTCTCTCTTTTTTCTCTCTCTCTTGTTCTCGTTTTCTCTCTTTCTCTCTTCTCGTTCTTGTTCTCTCGCTCGCTTTCTCTCTCGTTCTCGTTCTCTCTCTCTCTCATTCTCTCTCTTTCTCTCTCTCGTTCTCTCTCTCTCGTTCTCTCTCTTTCTCTCTCGTTCTCGTTCTCTATCTCTTTCTCTCTCTCTCGTTCTCGTTCTCTCTTTTTTCTCTCTCTCTCGTTCTCGTTCTCTCTCTCTTTCTCTCTCTCTCTCTCGTTCTCGTTCTCTCTCTCGTTCTCTTTATCTCTCTCTTTCTCGTTCTCGTTCTCTCTCTCGTTCTCTTTATCTCTCTCTTTCTCGTTCTCGTTCTCTCTCTTTCTCTCTCTCGTTCTCGTTTTCTCTCTCTCTCTCTTTCCCTCTCTCTCGTTCTCGTTCTCTCTTTCTCTCTCTCGTTCTCGTTTTCTCTCTCTCTCGTTCTCGTTCTCTCTCTCTCGTTCTCTCTCTTTCTCTTGTTCTCGTTCTCTCTCTCGTTCTCTTTCTCTCGTTCTCGTTCTGTCTCTCTCTCTCTCGTTCTCTCTCTCGTTCTCTCTCTGTCTTTCTCTCTCTCTTGTTCTCATTCTCTCTCTCTTTCGTTCTCGTTCTCTCTCGTTCTCTCGTTTTCGTTCTATAATAATAATAATATAGTTTATTAACGCATGTACCTGCCCTTGACAGGCAAGCTCATGGCGTTTACAATCCAAAGAATCAACACTCATACAACCACTCAACACCACATTCCTACAAAAACTCACACACAACACACATAAACAAAAAACAACAACTAAGATCCAATAGAACAAACTATACAATATACACAGCACTTGCTGGCCAGGTCAAGTAAGGCGAAGCAGCTCAGCGGGAAAGGCGGATCTGAAGATGTGGGTCTTTAGAGCAATTTTGAACTGGGGCAGAGTGTCAGAATGACGGACTGAGAGAGGGAGACTATTCCAGGTTACAGATCCAATATAAAAGAAGGCACGCTGTCCTTGAATTTTATTGTTACTGCGAGGGGCCTTAAGTATTCTAGAGTCAGCAGCTGAGCGTAGAGATGTGGAGGGCGTGTAGACTGTACGAATTTCTGTAAGAGCGTGTGGTGCGGTGTTGTTGATGGCCTTGAAGCACAAAGTAGCAAGTTTATAATCTATCCTCTGAGAGATGGGGAGCCAGTGAAGTGTATGTAGGAGTGGAGAGACATGGGTACGCTTGGGACATCGAAAAACTTGCCTAGCAGCACAATTCTGAACTTTCTGGAGTTGGTAAAGCAGAGTGTCAGGGATGCCAGCGAGTAGAGAGTTTCCATAGTCGAGACGAGACATAACAAGTGATGTGATGAGCGTTTTGGTGGCCTGCTGAGAAAGATAATTACAAATGGTACTAATTTTCCTTACCTCATAATATGCTAACTGACAGACTTTGTTGACATGAGATCTCATTGTCAGGTCATCGTCAAACATGACGCCTAAATTTCTAACAGACTGAGAGAAGACGATGTCACTGTGACCAATGGTTAGTTTGAGGGCCTGATCCGATTTGTCTCCGCCGCCCACCAGGAGTGCTTCAGTTTTTGAATCATTGAGTTGGAGCTTGTTGAGGGTCATCCATCGTTTCATGTCAGAGATACAGTGTTCGCTGGTAGAAAGAAGAGAGTGGATTTGACTGGGATGGGAGGAGTTGTAGAGCTGGGTATCATCTCTCTCTCTCTCTCTCTCTCTCTCTCTCTCTCTCTCTCTCTCTCTCTCTCTCAACCC
>JAWQFJ010017586.1:125000-150000 GCA_034096865.1 Theodoxus fluviatilis
CCGAAGTGAATTTTATTGTGGAGTGGTTTCCTCCAAGAAGTTTGAGGAATTCTGATCACGAGCCAACAGCCTAAAGCAAATACCAGGGAGGATGCTCGACAAACGACCTGGCTAGGAGGACCCATTGAACTGTCGTGAAAAGGATCCATGGCACAATGTATCATCACCAAATTCATTGTCAAAGTCATCACAGTCATCACAGTCATCACAGTCATCACAGTCATCAAAGTCATCACAGTCATCACAGTCATCACAGTCATCACAGTCATCACAGTCATCACAGTCATCACAGTCATCACAGTCATCACAGTCATCACAGTCATCACAGTCATCACAGTCATCACAGTCATCACAGTCATCACAGTCATCACAGTCATCACAGTCATCACAGTCATCACAGTCATCACAGTCATCACAGTCATCACAGTCATCACAGTCATCACAGTCATCACAGTCATCACAGTCATCACAGTCATCACAGTCATCACAGTCATCACAGTCATCACAGTCATCACAGTCATCACAGCCATCACAGTCATCACAGCCATCACAGCCATCACAGCCATCACAGTCATCACAGTCATCACAGTCATCACAGCCATCACAGTCATCACAGTCATCACAGTCATCACAGTCATCACAGTCATCACAGTCATCACAGTCATCACAGTCATCACAGTCATCACAGTCATCACAGCCATCACAGTCATCACAGTCATCACAGTCATCACAGTCATCAAAGTCATCACAGTCACCATTATTTCAAGGTACTTCTTTACCGGGCGAACGCCCCGCCCCCGAACAAGGTTCGGAAGGATCGGCAGACCAGGGGCGGGTTTCAGGAGAAAGGCGTGACGTCACGTCATCGTTCAGCGCGCCGATCACATTCTGCCACTGTCGCTCACTGATTTGCTGTTTTGCCACTGTCGCTCACTGATTTGCTGTTTTGCCACTGTCGCTCACTGGTTTGCCGTTTTGCCACTGTCGCTCACTGATTTGCTGTTTTGCCACTGTCGCTCACTGGTTTGCTGTTTTGCCACTGTCGCTCACTGATTTGCTGTTTTGCCACTTTCTTTGACTGATATTCTTGTCCGTGCTCACGTGCCTCTCCTTGGCGTCTATCTTGAACGCGCGCCTGGCTTGAAGTGTACGTAGTGTTCCCAGGACTTCATAGCCGGACGCACCAACCGCCATCCCCCCCCCCTCCCCCCCCCCCTCCCCCCCCCCCCCCCCCCCCGGTTCGCATGCATAACGCTCATTTTGAGAAACACTAATACCCCAATGAAAAAACCGTAACCAAATAAAGGTATTAATTTCCCAAAGCACTATGTAGAATACATCAGTAGTTCATTTAAATCGCTGTATTAATCAAATTGAGATGAGGGTCGCATCGAAGCCAGTTGAAAATCGGGCCGCATGAGCAGAGATAAACAATGCCACATGGCTTCTCACGTTGCTGAATGGTTCGGGCAGACAACTTCGGCAGTAACGTGCGCATCAGTACTGTCCGTCCGAACTAAATGACTCGGTACATGATCCTCGGCAGTAACGTGCGTATCAGTACTGTCCGTCCGAACTAAATGACTCGATACATGATCCTCGGCAGTAACGTGCGTATCAGTACTTTCAGTCCGAACTAAATGACTCGGTACATGATCCCGCGGATCATCCGAGAGTTGCCGGACTAGTTCGTGTACGAGTGGTTTGTTTCATTAAGAACGGGTTTTAGGAAATATAGATGGATGGATGGATGGATGCATGCATGCATGCATGGATGGATGGATGGATGGGTGGACGGACGGACGGACGGATGGATGGATGGATGGATGGATGGATGGATGGATGGATGGATGGATGGATGGATGGTTGGATGGATGGATGGATGGATGGATGGATGGATGGATGGTTGGATGGATGGATGGATAGATGGATGGTTGGTTGGATGGATGGATGGATGGATGGATGGATGGATGGATGGATGGATGGATGGACGGACGGATGGATGGATGGATGGATGGATGGATGGTTGGATGGATGGATGGATGGATGGATGGTTGGATGGATGGATAGATGGATGGTTGGTTGGATGGATGGATGAATGGATGGATAGATGGATGGATGGATGGATGGAGGGATGGTTGGATGGATGGATGGATGGATGGTTGGTTGGATTGATGGATGGATGGATGGATGGTTAGAGTATTACGGTCTCTCATCCTTTGTAAGCTATGTGAGGCCACTAAGCACGAACATTCCTAGAATGGTTTCGATTAAGCACAAATCAAGTCACGATGTCCCTGTTTATTCGTCTCTTACGAATTGTGTGGGGAGACGCAGTGGGTCTATTCTGACCCCATGGATGGAGTTTTACGACCTATCAGCCCCTGTAGGCTATGTAAGGCCATTAAGCACGAACATCACTAGAAGAATTCCAAGTGAGCGCAATTCAAGTCACAATGTCCTTATTTATTCGCCTCTTACGAATCGTGTAGGGAGACACGGTGGGTCTATTCTTTTAACCCCCAACCCACAGGGGGATCACGGGGGAATCTTTGGGAAAGCAAACAGTCTATCGAGACCGTCTTGCTTATTATCTTGTCTGAAGAATCATGAAAGTCGACAGCCAAAGGTGGAGGAGATTAGCATGTGATGCAGTTGATCTTATAAAAGGCAAGAGGTGGGATTTCTGTTTATGAGACCTGAATATTTGTTGTCACTTCGAAGACTTTTATCTTGGGAAAGATCACATTTCCATTCAGCTTTGCGTTCGTTACCCGAATAACATCACATGTTGTTACCTTCATAGCCCAAACTCTGCTGAGGTTAAAGTTTCTCAACTCTGTTTACCTCGTATACACTTGGTTGACTCGTCAGGATTTCTCGCTAGGGCTCACAAATTATAATTAGTTCATCCAAGCAAAATGTTTTGACGCCAAATATCATATGCCAAGTTCACGTACAAGTTCATTGAACAAGTCCCCTTAAATCTTTTACACCACCATGTCGCTTGTCATTTCCACTCCATCATGTTTGTAGTGCGTTAGGACGTTACAAAATGGAGAAACTTTTTTTAAAAGTGGGAGTAACAGCAAAATAGACGGGGAAAAAGACAAGGGCCCGTATTCACAACGGCGATTTATCGGCGATTTATTTTAACCCCGATTTATCTCTAAACTCAGACGATTCCAACTGCCTGTTCCGCTCTCTCTTGACAGGAAACCAGTATATATAGCAAAGCGCAACCTAGAATCCTCTGACGAGCGTACCTTATCTAACCGATCAAGATAACGCGGGGCTAGGGGATAAATCGAGTGTTGAAAAGATAAATCGCCTTTGTGAATACGGGCCAAGGTTAGAATGCTTTTTCTTTAACAATAAAAAGGAAATTAATAGGAGCAATGAGAAGAAATGTAGTTTACAATGCAGTGGAGGGGATAGCAGATGACAATAAAAGATACTGCATGTAATGTGAATAGAGGATGAAAGGCTTGGAAGAAGAAGAAAAATGTTTTAAAAAAATAAAGTAACGCGTATGCAAATAGGACAATGGGTAAGATACGTCAAAAGAGATGCTGGCGGACAGGTAGCAGGGAACAGACAAAAACAATAACACACGCCACGAGGGTTTGTGCAGGGCAGAAAGAGAAAGAGAAGGAAAAGAAGGAAGAGAGAGTGGGAGAGAGATGGAGAGAGAGATGGAGAGAGAGATGGAGAGAGAGATGGAGAGAGAGATGGAGAGAGAGGGATGGAGAGAGAGAGAGACAGACACAAAGAGAGGGACAGAGAGAAAAAAGAGGAAGAGATTGAGAGAGAGAGAGAGAGAGAGAAACAGAGAGAGAGAGAAACAGAGAGAGAGAGAAACAGAGAGAGAGAAAAAACAGACAGAAAAAAAAGAGAAAAACAGAGAGAGAAAAAACAGATAGATGAGAAAGAGGGAGGGAGGGAGGGAGGGAGGGAGGAAGGGAGGGAGGGAGGGAGGGAGGGAAAGTTAGAAATAAACAACACACACACATACATTAAAAGACAGAGAGCGATAGAAAGAGCGACAGGGAGAAAGAACAAGAGAGAGAGAGAGAGATAGAGAGAGAGAGAGAGGAGACAGACAGACAGACAGACAGGCAGACAGACAGGCAGACAGACAGACAGACAGACAGACAGACAGACAGACAGACAGACAGACAGACAGACAGACAGACAGACACAGACAGACAGACATACAGACAGAGAGAGAGACAGACAGACAGAGACAGACAGACAGACAGACAGACAGAGAGAGACAGAAAGAGAGACAGAGAGAGACAAACACTGAGAGAGAGATACAGAGAGAGAGAGACAGAGAGAGAGAGAGACAGAGAGAGACAGAGAGAGACAGAGAGAGAGAGAATATTTGAGCAATTTTAATTAAAATTAAAGCAATGTAGAAATACTTACAAAAAAGAGAAAGAAAACAAAAAACAAGATGACTTTCTGTGTTATTACTTTAAGAATATTTCAATGCCTTCCGGCAACTTCTTCAGCAAAGAAAAAAATGGCGTCAAGATGACGTATAGAAAGAATTACGTCTGCTATGACGTAAGACATTCTATAGTCTTGGATGTCCCGGCTGGCCAATCACCACGATAGTCCACAAAAATGGGCAAATATAAGTCCAAGAATTCTGGAGAAAGAAACAGCATATCACACACACACACACACACACACACACACACACACACACACACACACACACACACACGTGCATACACTCACACACGCAAACACCCCCCCCACCCACCCCCCCCCCCCCACACACACACATACACACAAACACACACACACAAACACACACACACACATCCACACCCCTACACACACAGTACACACATCCAGACCATCGGATCACCCCTGAAAGCCTACAAGCATACCCTCTGAACAACCAAACCGCCAACCACTCAACTACACTTTGGTGTTTAAACCAAGAGGATAGGTGGTACGCAGTTTAGTCATCCAAAAAGCCTCCCTCGCCAGTCTACGAGGATGATCCGATGGAGCACCATACACCTGTTCGATCGGCATGACTCTCATGTTCGCCATAGTATGACCCGGCAAGTTGAATGTAGAAATAACCATGGTCCTCATTGTCACACTGAACAATTTGACAAGACACATGAGACCGTTTTGGGGGGACAGGGGTGGGGGGTGGGGGTGGGGGGTGCATAAATGTGCGACAAAGAAACAAAACGTGCAAACATTTCGAGAGCAAGTAATCCTCACCGTGAAACAATATGACTAAACACAGTTCTGCTCTCGAGTATCCTAATTTACGATAACTAAAAGGACAGCAGGTCACCACCACCAGTACAGTAGTTCTGTTTGTTTGGAAAGGAGCGAACGTTCGTGTCAATCTACGTCTGAATTGTCGCTCAAGAAAGCTGGCAATTTTCAAACGCAATGATAGGCGGTGACGGCTGGAGTGTGTTCCAAACCAGAGAATATGATTCGTAGGGAAAAGATAGACCACCGGACTCCAGAAGACAAAACAAATAATGATCACAAAGATCGCTGGGAGATGTTGGAATCACAGGTTTAGTACAGAAACAAACGTTTTGGGCGTAGCGCTTCCTATGATTGTTTTCCCTTTAAAGGTGTCGGCGTTAGGACTGTGTCCAGCATGGCTAGTATTAGATGCACACGGACGGACGGACGGGCGGACGGACGGATGGGGGAGTGAGGGAGTGCGGGGTGAGGTGGGGGATGAGGGGGTGGGGTGGTTGGGGGTGAGGGTGGGGCTGAGATTGTGGGAATGAGGAGGTGGGGTGAGGGGTGGGGGTAGAGGGTTGGGGATAGGGGGTGGAGGTCGGGGTAGGGGGTGGGGAAGGTGCTGGGGTAGAAGGTGTGGGGTGGGAGTGTGGGGATGGGGTGGGAGTGGGGGGGGTGTAGAAGATGGGGTAGGGGTAGGGATGGGGGATGGGGTGGGTGGATTGGTAGTGGGAATGGGGTAGGGGAGGGGACGGAGGGCGCGTGAGTGGAAAGTTTGGTGCGGGTAGGGTGGAATGACACATCTCCCAGCGTTCTTTGTTCTTGTGAGAATGGAGAGTGGGAAGCAGGAGTGGTGGAGGGTGGGGTGTGGGAAGCAGGAGGGGTGGAGGGTGGGGTGGGGTGGGTGGGGGGTGGGAAGCTGGACGGGTGGAGGGTGGGTTGTGGGAAGCAGATGGGGTGGAGGGTGGGGGGGGGGTATGGGAAGCTGGAGGTGTGGAGGGTGGGGTGGTGGGATGTGGGAAAGAGAAGGGGTGGAGGGTGGGGTGGGTGAGGTATGAGAAGCAGGAGGGGTGGAGAGTGAGGTGGGTGGGGTATGAGAAGCAGGAGGGGTAGAGGGTGAGGTGGGTGGGGTGTGGGAAGCTGGAGGGGTGGAGAGTAAGGTGGTGGGGTGTGAGAAGCAGGAGGGGTGAAGGGTGGGGTGGGTGGGGTGTGGGAAGCTGGAGAGGTGGAGGGTGAGGTGGGTGGAGTGTGGGAAGCTGGAGGGGTGAAGGGCTGGGTGGGTGCGGTGAGAGAAGCCGGAGGGGTGGAGGGTAGGGTGGGTGGGGTGTGGGAAGCTGGAGGGGTGGAGGGTGGGGTGGGTGGGGTGTGGGAAACAAGAGGAGTGAAGGGTGGAGTGGGTGGGATGTAAGAAGTAGGAGGGGTGGAGGGTGGGGTGGGTGGGGTGTGAGAAGCAGGAGGGGTTGAGGGTGGGGTTGGTGGGGTGTGGGAAGCTGGAGGGGTGGAGGGTGGGGTGGGTGGGGTATGGGAAGCAGGAGGGGTTGAGGGTGAGGTGGGTTGGGTGTGGGAAGCTGGAGGGGTGGAAGGTGAGGTGGGTGGGGTGTGAGAAGCAGGAGGTGTGAAGGGTAGGGTGGGTGGGGTGTGGGAAGCTGGAGGGGTGGAGGGTGAGGTGGGTGGGGTGTGGGAAGCTGGAGGGGTGGAGGGTCGTTTGGGTGCGGTGAGAGAAGCGGGGGTGGAGGGTGGGGTGGGTGGGGTGTGAGACGCAGGAGGGGTGGAGGGTAGGGTAGGTGAGGTGTGGGAAGCTGGAGGGGTGGAGGGTGAGGTGGGTGGGGTGTGGGAAGCAGGAGGGGTGGAGGGTGGGGTGGGTGGGGTGTGGAAGCAGGAGGGGTGGGGGGTGGGGAGGGTGGGGTGTGGGAAGCTGGAGGGGTGGAGGGTGGGGTGGATGGGGTGTGGGAAGCAGGAGGGGTGGAGGATGGGGTGGGTGGGGTGATGGGCAGCTGGAGGGGTGGAGAGTGGGGTGGGTGGGTGTGAGAAGCAGGAGGGGTGGAGGGTGGGTGTGGGAAGCAGAAGGGGTGGAGGGTGGGGTGTGGGAAGCTGGACGGGTGGAGAGTGGGGTGTGGGAAGCTGGACGGGTGGAGAGTGGGGTGTTGGGTAATGGGAAGCTGGAGGGGTGGAGGGTGGGGTGTGGGAAGTAGGAGGAGTGGACGGTGGGGATGGGGTTGAACGCAGGGAAGGCAATGAGGCGGGGAGGGAGGAGATGGGGTACGCTGTAAGCCGAATTATTTTTACTTCTTTTTTAATAACTCGGGGTTTTTCCATGTCTATTTTGAAGATCGACGAACGCACTGCGTAGGTCGAACGTCACTTGTAGGGTTTTACAGATCTATTCATAGAAAAACGAACACTCTATGTTTAGACACACTTTTTTGTTGCGACATGCGAGGGCGTGCTTGCCAGGAAGGTTTGATCTGCGTAAAATTCATAATTCTACAGAAACCAACACAACAAAGAACAAGCGAAAAAAGGAGTAAAAAAAAGAAAGTTAGTCACAAAGAAAAAGGTTGTAATGCAGATATATATCAAATAAAATGCACTCTCACCACGGAAAAACATATTGGGAGTTGCGGAAAACTTATTTGAAAATAAATTCTACAAAGAATTCCACACACATCAACACGCAAACACGCATACACTCGCTCGCGCACACGCGTGTTACATTTATCATGCGAGGACACATAATTAGATAAAGGTCAGCTGCCTGAGTGTGAGTCTTAGAATGATTTTGTTATACAATTCCCGTGCCCATTCAGCACTTCCACAGACGTGCACATGCAACTGGACACTGGACACCCAAGAATGTGGGTATCATCGTCACAGTCACACTTACCCCAGCAAGCAGCAGAGAAGGGAAAGTTCCTGGCTGGATTTTTCTTCTGAAACTGCGACAGCTCAAGTTCAGCAATGATTTTCTTAGGCAGGAGAAGTTTGTCCCTTCTGAAATTGAAGATTTCTCACGAAATCTGAAGATTGCTAAATCTAATTCCCCGCATATTTCTTGGCTGTGTTCGATTAAAACGCACCACCTCCTTATTTTGTTCTCACAGAGATAATCATGTTGTTGTTATTGAAAGCCATTTCAATTTCTTCGTCACGAATACTAGCAATTCATCAGGTACTCTGGCAGAAAACACCGCTAAACTATCATGGTACTGAAACACCTCGGTCTTGTACACGTACTGCCAGTAGTCCTAAAAAGTCTTCAGTTCTCTGTAACAGGGGATCTGCCAGGAAGAGACGTAAAACGAGACGAGTTGAAAACTTACCCAGCCTTTCGTTTGTCCGGTATGTATCAGAGCGGTCTTTTGAAGAAAAAAAATCGTTGTCTCGTAAAAAGTCCTTAATAGCTTCGTTCTAGTCATATCCAATAAAAACCGACTTCCTTGAAGGTGAACTTTTGCTGTTAAAGTCACACAGTTTCGAAATCTGATAAGAGTTAAAAGTAAATCGAAATGAGAGACTGCATTTTAATCTTTGTCTAATGTATAGGGCGACTGAAAAGAAAGAGAACAGAAAATGGCTGCTTCGTAGGTTGGAGACGTCACTTAAAACACTATAGGCAGTTACACTTTTCAGGTGTCATTTTGGATAATGGAGCATTTTCACATGATATACATTTGTCAAATAAAAATGCTGATGGGGTGTGAGCAATAAAAAAGAGCGGAAATATTTTAATAAGGTGAGGAACGTAACACAAAGTCAGTAACTCTGCGAATAACTGCTGAGCACTGCAAGACGGCCATCTCGTGGCACTGGAGAGTAACTCTGGATGTAACAAACTAATTTGAAGTGTAAATAATCCAAGCAATATTTCTTACTTGACATGAATTCGAAATGGCACGTCTTAATCCGAAACAGTTACGGGGCAACGGTACCCTCGTACGTCATTGTCCACCGCTATTTTTATATCTAAATGTTTTCTCCCTACTGTGCACGTTTATGTGTGGATCTTCCCTGCCTTAGTCCATACTCATCGAGCTCTCGCTGTTTTGCAGAGTAGGCCTCTGCTAATAGCACTCGCTCTCGGCCAATCTTACGCCAATGGGTTCTGGAGCTTTTTGTTTATTCATGTGTTTGTTGTTTCTGGAGGCCTTTCTGGGTGTCTCGTACTGCACGGTATCTTCGTACAGTGTGCATGGAACTCCTTGTAAGTTGTACTGCATGTGCTGCGCGGAAATGGCCGTTTCATTTGTGTATGAAAGACGACCTGCAGCCGCATTTATTTGTTCTCGGGAGTCACTGTAATTCGGTTATGCTTTCGCACTCGCTGAAGTTGCTTGTGTTTGTGCACTTAGGTACGTTTCTTTATAGGTTTCAGTTCGGAGTGGAAACTCCGATAGGGGATGGCTGTTATCTCCTGTAACAAGTGGGAGAGCATCCTGCTCGTGAGAGCTCGGGATCCGATTATTGCTTTTGTTATGTGCAGAAGCTCTGGCTCTGTGTTATGTACCATAATAGGAATAAGTTACGTATCACAAATCACAGGTTATGAAGAGTTTATTTGTGTAAATATCATCTGCAACCCCGATACTGAGGAGGTTGTGACACCGGCCTACTTATTTTCAGGAAGTGCTTTGATATTTTCCGGGTGTTCTTGGAGACGAAAGAAATGAATACATTACATTTTACCAAGTTAGAAATAGTAAAATAAAACAAAAACAAACAAACAAACTAAACGTTATGTAGCGATGGTACACGTATTTATGATAGGTCACAACAGCTGTTCGTAAAAGAACTTCCACCCACATTCTCCATAAATCGGTTATAATAGTCCTTCCTTCAGACAGCTGCTGAGAAAGTGCAGATCGCAGAAGTAAACCACTATACATTGCATTCATAGACATCATCAAAACCTGTAACCTCGTCTGAAGGAAGTAAGGAACCTTTCTTCAGATCCTTTCGAAAATTGGCTGCTCACCCACTCCGCATAGTCTCGTAAAACAAAAACCGTGAAAGGGAACAACAGCCTACGACGGATCCGCGCCTCGACCCGTAGACACACTCGGCGCAGTGAAGGAGGGATGTAGTATGGCTACCTCCACAGTGTTTTGCATTTTCTTTACTGCGATGCTCAGGCATGCTTCCGGGTCTGCAAGAAGACGTATATCTGCGCAAGACGTTTGATGGAGACTTAATCAACCTTGCAAGACTCGGAACGAGGATCAAAGGGACGACAAGATGCCTTAAGACCTTTTGTCTTTGAGCACCGCTTACATCTCTTTGCCGCAGTAGCAATCTTATCTGACCAAGCAGGACGCAGTAGCAATCTTATCTGACCAATCAGGACGCAGTAGCAATCTTATCTGACCAAGCAGGACGCAGATATGGACCGAAGCTGCTTTCTGATTGGTAAGATAAAATTGTCGCTACGGTGAAGTAGGCGTAAAGCGTTACTCAATAGCAAGAGGCCTCTAGGGACTTTCAGATCGGCAAAGAGGAAGCTCTGCAGCAGCTCATGAATCACTTTCCTGCAGCGAACAAGGCCTTTGGGCTCACCATTAGCCTCGAGAAAATGCAGGTGTCGGCCCAAGATGAGGACAGTCACAGACCTGTCAAAATAGGAGACTATGATTGAGTGTCCATGACTTAGATTTAGAATGATTAGTGAACAAAATTGACGTAGCCTTGGTCAGTAGCATAATCGAAGATCATTGCAAGACAGTGCGTAGAGATCAATAAAGAACCCACGCACCTTTATAGAGGTTGTGACAATATGGCGAATAAAGAAGAATCTTTGGGAAGATACGTGTATGCAAGCATTTAGCTTGTCATATGCATTGGCGTATATACCAAAAGCCCTTCACTTAAGTCGTTCATCAGTTACAAAGTAGAGCAGACATGAAGTCATGACTGCAGGATGAAGCGTGGGTTTTATCATGGCTCTGGCTCTGTTGTGTCAGACATAACACTTTTTGCGCACAAAGCATAGCCTTTATTACGGGTGAGAGATATGTCTTGTTGTAAGTGCGAAATATATACAATTTTCCATTTGAATAGTCTGTTGACCTCGACCTTTCAGTCTCAAGTTTGTCCTTCTGACCCCATTGTCTGACCTTGATAAACGGTCCAGTTGAATCAAGCGCTTGTCTGTGATTGATCCAATTTGTCCGTTTCAATTGACAACAGCTTGTTGTTGTTTGCAAGGGACTTTAATGAAAGCTAACTTTTTCTTTTTCAATGGAAACATCCTATTGATAAGCACCAATTATTGCTTATATAATATATGTTTGGAGGGCTAGGTTTGTTACCTCAAAATGATATTATTTTTCGAAAATAAACACACGAGAAGTCGTACCATGCATGTGCCTTTTGACAAAACATCGTGTATTTGTTTTTGGGATATGTAATACTCTGTCCTGTTTAGGATAAGATTTTCCCGGTGTACATGTACAAGTCTTCTCCTTTGTTTCCATCAAAGATCACCCACGTACCAAACGTACAGCCGTTCGTAACACCAAGTAATGTGTTAAGATCAGCCAGAAACATCCTCACACAATCGTGTTGTCTGCGTTACGTGCCTCGTGTCCTGTCGTCACTGCTGCAAATGTGATCATTTTTCGTTGGCAAAACGCCGTTTCCTTGACCTTGTCCAGTCTTTGGCGTTTGCGTAGAAGTGAGACACATGATGTTTCTTTGGACTGTGCAGCGCACTGAACCCACGAAAGTCTGCCTTTGGAACGTACTAGCCTCGCTTGTCTGGGTCGCAATCTCGATGGAAATGCCATTGCCAGGTCTGTGCAGACGGCGATTAGACAACGGATTGGAGGTGCTGGAAACAACGTTAATTACATAATTAGACCCCCGGGGTCATACCTCTGTGGCCCAACTTGATTGCACTGATCCGGACCCTTACTTACGCTTCAGCGAGTCGAGGTCTCTGGGGCGGCGCAGTCAACGCGCCTCCAGCTGAGGACAAGGTCACACATTCGACGAAGGAGACAGAGGTGACTCGCCAGCTCAAATGCACTGTACGTGACCGTTGATGTCTTACTGCTTCAAAGATTCAAATGTAAAAAAAAGAAGTCTGCATTAACTGAGGTTGTTGGATTTTGTTTATCTTTCAAAGTAACGCGCTATAAACCATCGCCGACAGTCTTTTTGTACAACTGAAGTGAATGACTTTGTTGAGAAGCGTTGAACGACTGTTCGTGTTTGCACTAAACAGGAAACGATCGGTGCCAGCGGGAACTGAAAAAATGGAATGGTTCCCCGAGATCGTCTGGTTCGCATAAACAATTCCGGGGCAAATGTCCTTCTATCCTTGTCGATTCTCACTTGCCGGTAAAATTACAGCAGACTGAAGTATGGGAAATGAAACCGCCACGGAAAAAGGAGAAAACTAAAAATCTCCAACTGCAAAATTCAACAAAAGCGGAGAAAAAAGGGTATACATCTGAACATTAAAAATTATATCATACAGAATATTAACAAGATGAAGAAAGCCTCTTACAGCAAGAATAACCACGTGAATCCGTGGGAAAGGTTATGGAATAGGGGAAAATTTCCAGGGACGGGCCACACAAGCTAGCGGGCCACAGCATCTGATTGGCAAGCGATATTGGTCGGTGAATTCGCGGTGAATTCGCAGTTTTTCCACACAGAGAATGACAAAAGAATCTGAACATTCGCAAAAAAACTTGTAAAAATGCAGGCAATCAGATGTTATGACCAACCAGCATTTGCTGTCCGCTAGTTTTGGCTGTCTTTCTCACACCCCTCTACTCGGACGAGTCCACTAGTGTGGCCCGTCTCTGGAAGCTTTTTCTCTTTCTGGAACAAGAATGGTTGAAAGCGTCTTCCGAAAGAAACAATCAACGTTACTCAAAGACTGAGGCTATTTCGTCACAACGTGGGCCGCTGGATCGTCCGATTTCACATCAGACCGATCCGGCACCAAACAATACAAGCATTGTTCCGGGAAAATTAGACAAAGATTTTGTTTATTAAAAAATGTTCACTACTTTTTAAAATAAAGATTGTACATTATATCACACATGCACACACACACATGCACACACACACACACTTACACACACACATTTACACACACACACACTTACACACACACACATACACACACACACACACACACACACACACACACACACACACACACACTTGCCACTACTCCTTTAGGATGACTCTGAAAACTCTGTTAACAGTCAATGTGCATCACACGAACTCTGTCCAGTTGCTGTCCAACCAATCACGTCCTTGTCTTGTGGGAGGTAAAGAAATCCAACTGACTGGTTCAAACGCTGGCATTTTACAAAGTACGTTCCTTTCCTATCCATTATTTGTCGCTAGGGCTGTCGTCAGGGTTACTCTGTTTCACTATATGAATGTGTAATTGGATTAGAAATCTTGAACAGCAATTCATCACAATTCTCATTGAGAGTTCACTTCACTAAATGGCCAAACACGTTAAAGATCTGTTTGCAGACGACACGGAGCCTTTTTCGGATGATTTAGTAGAACCTCTATTGTCAAAACGAAATTCACAATGTTTTAGAGAACATCAGAGTTTTAATTAAAAATGGAAACACACTTACGCAGCATGGTTGGGTTCAAAAGCAGAATCAAATAACATATTTTGTGGAGATTGAAAACTAACCAGAATCATTTTAAGGTTGTATCGTCCCAAACATTTGCGCTGCTGTGACGTTCTGTCGTGTGATTATATTAAAACAACATCTACACGACATGATGATTGATCTTCCTTTTGCGCGCTAATCAACGATTGCCCCGAAGAATGTGTGCATTATGTAGGCACGACAGGAGAAAAAAAAACACGCGTGTCTCTGCTGAAGACCCACACGCACATTCCATGGACGAGAAGTCTGAAGCAATAATGAACCAATGATAGAACTAGCTTTTTGTCGATGACTGCAGTGTTATTTTCGTCTTAAAATATAAAATTCTGGATTATGCATGGTTACGGCACAGTCGTTCAAAGCCCACGTGAAAGGTTTTTCAAATTCAGCTTTCATCTTCGACTGTGCCCACTCACACACGTTCTCCTCCGTGTGTCAGTCGTGATAGCTTTGCTCTTCTTCATCCTCTCTTAAATATATTGTTGTAGTTTGCACATTACTTTATACCATAATATTTCTGCCGCATCATAATGCATACATGAAACAAAGTAGAGTAAACTGCATATGAAACTGTGCTTTCCACCAGGTGCTGCGAAGTTCAAGGCATGGCGTAGCGAACTGAAGGCAGAACAATGTCCTGACTGCATTTAGCTACTCAAATGTGACCTAACTCAGCAAAAGGCAAATGAAGTCGGATTAAAAAATCTGAGTTGCTAGTGTCGGGAAGAAAAGAATAACAAAACTAGTCATTCAATGCGCTACAAGAATGATAGAAATCGGATAAGTCAAATTGAAGTTATTTCACATCATAGTCGACTATCAGCAAATCAGACTTTTTGAAAAAATGGCCGTTGAAGTTGACAGAGACAGTGAATGTAAAATGTCCTTAGCAACAGAGGTCAAATGCATCTTCACAATTAGTGAACAATATTACTGAATGTGAGTTAGGAAACCATGCATAGAAAAGACTGACGACTCCAGATGGATGAATGGATGGATGGAGTTAAAGGGCCTATAAGCCTTGTAGGCTACATAAGGCCACACCGTTGGGAAACACCCACTTTTATTAATGCATAAAAAGCCTCATGACGGTGGATCCTAGTACGATTTACGTAATAATCACATGAAATCTATTAGATAGGTTCGAGTTCGACTGCCCATCAGCCCGCGTGGGCTACGTAAAAACTCCATTGTCGAAAATTCACAAGAACCGTCAGAGCAATATTCACATATTGATTTCCCAAGTCACTTACAAAGCGCTTAGGGATGTATGGAGCCTAAGGACCATCAGCCGTGTAGGCAACACGAGGCCATAACGTAATACCACTCTATGTAAAAATGTTCAATTAAAAGATTACCTCGGAAGAAATAAATGAAGAAATATCGAAAAACAATAAAGACATAGTATGACTCAAAGAAGAACGACTTCAGAATCACGTAATTGGCACCGGCTAGGATACTGCAGAAGGTTCAATTCATCGGAGCACAGGGAAAGGTGAGCACTTCTCTATAAATGTGCATGAAACAATTTGCTATGCTGCAGTTATCTTCAAAACTCGGAGATGCCAGAAAAATCATCGCAGAATCTAGACATATCTAAAACCCTATTTCGATCCCCCCAAAATCAGGTTATATTCTTGCGTTTTCTGGAGTTCCTCTCCAGCGAAATTATGTACCTTTGGGCGTATCAAATCACTTATCAAAGACGATATCGCCTGCCTTTGTCACCGATGTATGAATTCTGTATATGCGTCTAACATCTATCTGTCCTTCTTAATGTTTTCTTTACCAGGATCAAGCTCTGAATTAAATACTTGCTTTGGCAATCTGTTGTCTTTCATTCTTTCATTCAAAGAGGTTGATGTTCTATAATGAGGTCTTAAATTTCAGGAAATTCCGGCGTTCTCAAGATGTAAGTGTTATGATGCAAGGAATGATAACTTATGAGCAGACTTTCTAGGAGCACCAGATCCTGCTGCTATATGCTCTATGTTGCAAGGTTGCACTAAGCGCTCTAGCAAACAAACAAACGCAGCATACTTCCAAAATATTTCCGGAATCTCCCCTCAGCAAAAAAAATAAACTAAATAAATTTTCGCCAAAATGCCACGCGGAATCTAGTCTTTGCCTCACCCCATTTAAAAGGGGAAGGATTATTTTCTCTGCTGTTTGACATCGCTGATATCACAACCTATCATTGTTCATATCTAAAAATCGGCAACTTTACCCGACTATAATTCAGATCGATATGAAAGCTTTCACTTCGCGACACAGGTGGTAGTGGTATTTTTCTATTCTCGAATAATCTTGAACCATGGCAGTAGACCTTTCAAGAAACCAAGCCGTTACTGTGAACTAACATTACTAGTGTTTAAGATCACACCAGCAGCAATTGCCCTGCGTAGTCGCTTGAGAATCAATGTTTCTCAATGCGATTAGCTGACCTTTTGGCCCCCTCTGTGATGAAGGCATCAAGCTAGCGCTGGGTATCGCTTGCGAAACAAAGGTGAAACAAGTGTACACGCGATGTCTAAAGCTGGTGCCGAATCGAAGGACGCCAATGCTGCACTCCGTGTCCAGACACCAAATTCCGACCCCACACGCAGCGGTTATGAGTGGCCGAGACTGGCTGCGGCGCGCCGTGTTCCACCATGTGTTTCTTCTCCAGTTTGCATGCAAAACGCTCATTTAAAGAATTACTCTTAAACTAGCGATTAAATCGTAACCAAACAACAGTATTAATTTCAATGGAGTCACGATAGTGTTTGGTGTGGTCACGTGACCGAATTGAATTCTCTCGTTCGAAGAAGTCTAGAAAGTATTTTGAGACACAGAATTAGGTCACGTGAAATCTACTTAAAGCCTCGCGAGCGGCATTGTCAAAATGTATAGGACATTTTCACTTCTGAAACGGAAATTCAGCCCGAGTTTTGTCCCTTTACTTCCACTAGTTCCGGTAGACTGGTAAAAATAGGAGTTCATGGGATGATCGCTAGATCGTGGCAAAAGGATGACATTAAAGCATGCAAAAAGATTAATTAGACTAAAAACTAATCGAAAATAGTCATATTAGACTGTTTTAACGTATACTTTCTGCACAAAACCCACAGAAGATAAGTAAACAAACATCACCGTACGTACTTAGCTGGCTAGCAGACGAACGCGATCGAACCATAGTCACTACGCCAGCAGACGATCGAGCTAGTGTGATATAATGTTTCATGTAAAGCTCGAATGAGTAGCAGCAGATAACTGTTTAGTTCTGGCTTGAATTGACAATTTCGTTTCCCTGGTCTGGCGAGGACAGAAAATTCACTATCATCGAGTCGATCAATTTGCGCGCACTCGACGTAATGTATAACTTCACGTAGTTCGGCTTGTGGAGATGATATTAACCGTAGATTTTAGTTGTGCGGGGTAGATCACCCGCCAAAAATTTTGAATAGTGCTTTTGATATCAATGTTTAGTAATTATTGTTGGATCAGATAGCGAAACGATCACAAGCAACTTAAACGAGCTTGGTAGCATTGCTTACGTTTGATTCGGCAGCTGCAGTCGAACTCATTCGGTCCATCGATGTCTGACATCACACTTTGAGATTTCAATAACTTCATGAAGTTGCAGTAGTTGCTTGTTTGCTGGAATACCATGCTGGATCAGATAGTGAAACGATCACTCATGCATTGAGTTTTGATGCGAGACCACGACACTCCCCGCAGGTGTGTTTTGTTTCCGTTGTAAAGTTTGAGTACTAGCTGTAAGTGTAACAATGGTCAGTTATTAATATAATCAGTGATTTTAGTTGTAATGAAACTTTTTGTGTGTTTTAATGCCATGTTCTTGTCATGATCGACCCGATCTTACAAGTTAGGCCTATACATTACGCTGTGCGGGCAAGTTGATCACTCATCCACTCGATAGTGAATTTTCGGTCCTCGCCAGACTAGGGAAACGAAATTGTCAATTCAAGCCAGAACTAAACAGTTATCTGCTGCTACTCATTCGAGCTTTACATGACAGTACTGTTTTCCACCCCCACATACATGTACTTTGAGCGATCTAGCAAATATCTAGTATTCATTGCAGACGCTTCGAGAATCGTCCGGAACTAGGTGGTTCTACCTAACGCTTTGTTTTTCGATAGAGAGCGCCGAGGATAACTCATGCAGAGTACGTTAATGAGAATGTCCTATAGCCGACACTTGAACGTGATACCATGATTATTTGTCATGGCGGACTCTGTTTCGACGGAGTCTCGAAGGCGTCTGTTGTCAACGTGACCGAGTTCAACGGTTGCCAGTGCGCCGAGTCACTCAGGAACCCAATTTCGATTTCAATAATGTAGCACTTTAAATAGAGTATTGATGTATTCTACATAGAGCTTTGAGAAATTAATACTGCCATTCGGTTCTGGTTTCTTTGTATGTGTGTCTGTGATTATTGAAGTTAACATTATGCCAGCGAACGGGAGACAAAATGCCGGATATTTGGTAACGTGTAAGCGCTAAAAATGCCGGACATTTGGTTACATGTGTGAGCGCTAGAAATGCCAGTTGGGAAGCCATGGGTCGCGTTTGTTAGGCGTAGAATCTCGAAGGCTAGGCGTTGCCTACGTTGCTCGCTCATTAGCCTGAAGGCCTCCGCACACGAGGCAACTCCACTCCGGCAACTCGATTGCTTGCCATACATTGCTTCATGTGCGATGTCGGTTGAAAGCAACTGGCATTCCAAGCAACTTTCCACGCCACCAGCAACTGAGTTGTTCGTGTTTCAACCTGTTCTAGTTTTGGGGGCAGTGGCGTGCCACTCCAGCCATCCTCTGTGAATCCACCAATCACTGGGCGCGTTGTCGTGACTGTTCGCAAAAGTAAATGGCGGATATGGCTATACTCTTCGCACAGAAAACGCAGTATTTCGGGATACTAGAAACCCCATCCAAAGAAAATGTAAGCCATGAACAGCATTAATTTATCAAAGATGTATGTTGAATTCATCAATAGGTCGTGAAAGCTCCTACCTTTTACAAATGGAAATGCCATTCACACGCCCGCGGGTAGACTGTAATCATTGCGTGTTCGCAACGTGGCGAGAGGTGAAAGGTCACAGTGGAAGCGTGTGCGAGCTCAGCCTCCAGCATTGCCTGCCACATGGCAAGCAACCGGCCGCAAGCAACATGGCAAGAGACTTTGGTTGCCTCGTGTGCGGAGGCCTTTACCGTAAGTGCGTCTCCCTCGCCCTCGACTAGCCATCGAGAAGAGCCACTTGCCTGACTAACGCGCCATAAATTAGATGTGATTCGACCGAATGTTATGGCTGGACACTAAGTGTGCGGATTTTGTATCCTGTAATTAAGCACTGGCGTAACTAGCGAGCATTACTGCGCGTAAATGTATCGCGACAGAAAACATGGTCATGTGACATGCCGCACCCCACGGGTATGTTGGGGGGTCTAGCCGAGACCTTTCATTTGAGTCTAGAAGCTTTTGTTTTGACTGCACCTCTATTCTGATTACCTATCTTGGCGGACTATTGTTCGAAGAAGTCGAGAAACCTGACTGTCCGAACAACTCAGCTACATGGCAATACATGTAGCATAATGTATTTCAGGGGCCTACACTTAAGCAATAACTGCGACCCACATTCCAATTTAAATAACGTAGCGAGTTAAATGAACTATTGATGTTTCTACATAGAGCTCCGAGAAATCAATACTATTATTTGGCTATAGTTTCTTTATATAAGTGTCAATAATTCTAAAAAATACGCGTTTTAGATGCAAACCAAAGGCAGATATGGTTGGCAAATTGCAGTGCAATTGGCCCTTGTGTGAGGCCAAGAGCCAGCATCGGGTTGGAATACTCCCCAGAGAGTGGAGTTGATGCTGGTGCCTGACTGTGTGCATCCTAGATGTCTGTCTCTGTGTTTGTTGTGAAGTGCCATTGAAGGGTTGATCAAGCTGCCCAGTGATCAGGGGATAAAGTGTAAAGCGGTCTGAGTCCCAGACATGGGTGATGAGTCGCTGCATAAAACCCTTTACCCTTTACTTGTGAGGCCGAATACAATGGGTGACAGTCTCGTATGTCCTATTAGTTAAGTACAAAAGCTGCGACGTAGTTGTGCGAGGAAGACACCAATCTCGACTTGCGTCTGCTATCGAAGCACCGGCCGAAGGTAGTTTGGCTGAACCATGCATTCAGGCGAGAGCATGTCTCCCACGTGACTTTGCCTGTGAAAGCTCCGAGCAACTTCACCTTTCGTTGTGGACCTTAGCTGTCGATTGCGTGATCAAACGTCCTCACATCAACACCATTTTCTTCACTTCCGAATCCCAGTGGCTGCACACTCATTCCTACTCGTGAAAACTCGCCAGAGGTCAGGTCGGATGAAGTTAGGTGTGGTACGGCGTGCGATTCCATGATCCTTCATTGCTATCCAACGTGTCATATATTGATTTTTGCCGGTCGGTCGATTACAGGCGTACATTTCCCTGACACAAGCTGATCAATCATGACTGCCAAGATTTGCGAAGCTGAGAGTCAGACATGATCGGTCTCGTCATATAGTCGACGACTCAAGACGTCAGTAGGAATTTTCCCTACTCGACCTGGCAGCGCACGTTTGAGGCGTCCAAACTCCCTTGAAATAGGGCTGCGTGCACAACGTCGTCACGGGCGCGTTTCTTAGGCAAGGAATCTCGCAGGAAACTCGAGGGCTAGGCGCTGCCTACGTCGTTTCGCTCACGAGGAGGCATTCGCTGCAAAGTAGGGTGGCCGAGGTAGCTCCGGAGGTACCTCGCCGCGTCTAGCTGCAGAGGCCCGGATGAACTAAAATGGCGGAGACCCGTGCCAGTAGGGTTGCCGCTGATAGACGGCAGTGCCTGTAATGTGCTTCTCACTGTCCGAGAATGGAAAAGTGTAGGTGCACGGAAGTGTTTGCTGTTCGATTGTTCATTTCCATAATTTAAGGAGTATGATTAAAGGTTATTTCTGGACAAACACTGTCAAAATTTGTTTTTCATCATTTGCATACACGAATCATCGTACATATACACTCTCTGAATTGTGTCCTTTGAATTAATCGAAGCGTATCGAGGCACAACATTTTCGACAACATTGTCTACAATTGAAACATAGTTGCTTTTTTATTTGAAAAAGTTTCCGTGCAATTGGAGATTTCACCTTGGTATGTTCTATCGAGAGAAAACACCCTGCTATTATGTCTGTATCGTCAGTAATTTCCTCTATTGGCAACTTCTTTACCGACTCTGGCGCCAGGACGCAGCCATGTTCTCTCGGACTTTGGCCTTGCCAGTTGATGATTGGCTGTTTCTTAGACGGCTTTTGATGCTTTCCTCGCTCTCGGCTTGCCCTCAAGGAGGGTACCTAGCGTAGGCAACGCGCCCATGTCCTGTTGTGATACAACCAAACTAACGTAGACTCAGTTTGATATAAAGCTGACAGCTTCTGTCCCCAAATGACACTAACGTTTCTTCTTCGGTCCTATTTCAGTATATCTACACAAGTCAGCGAATTTCGCGAGGTAACAGTTAGTGGGTAATTAGCATATTTGACAGTAGAGAATAATGATATTCTATCAAATTTGCATATCCTGTAGGTTGCCCTCTTACGATTCTTGCAGACTCTCCCTCATTTTGAATAATATCACACAGTGACTGAACACTGCAACCTACAGCAAATTGGCAGCAAGAGTTAATGTTCTGTTGTGAGGGGTGAGGGTGGGGGTGGGGGGAGGGGCTTGGGGGGGGGGGGGGGGGGCTAGGGGTTGGGAGAAATTGCGACGCCTCGGATGTTCGGGCTATTGCTAGACATTCAAAAAAGCAGAAGAAAAAATATTTAAGATGGCCATAGTTCGTTTTGTCTCAAAATATCCACTTCAAGTTTTTACCATGTCATTTTGTTATTTTTCACGAAAAGTCAATGGAGAATTTTGACTACGAAGGTACAAAATGTATGCATTGGTGTTGGTCCTTATTCCTTTGTTTACCTACATGGGTGTGACAAAATGTAACATAGCAATGTTATCGACAACCGTAATTTGCACTGCTGCCCGACTGAACGCACGGGTAACAGGCGGATGGACTAATAAAGGCTCTCCGAATGTGATAACCAGTCTGAAACGTCAAGGCCACAAGAGGCTTAAAGATACATGGAGAGAAAAAAAAGGCAAACTGTGCATTTTCTCGTAAACAAAACTTGCTATTGACATTGGGGTTGCCACGCCCTCTCTAGGCCTAGTGATCTATTCGGACACGCCCTTATAAGCTGAGCAACTTTGAAGGTGAAGGTCAGGAACTTGTCAAGAACTTGACGACAAATCTAATGCGGGCATTTTATCATAGGTTGTACTTACCTCTGTCATTAATATTTCACTTCCATTTTACCCCTTGATTAGAATTTGCCCGGTGCAACCTTCGAAATGGCCTTATAAAAAAAGTCTGGGTCGCAGGACCTCTAGTAGCATAACAATAACAACTAATTTTTGTTGAATCTCAAGGCTGTTATCGTCATCCAGGTGTTGTGCCAATCAATGTGGGCAGGCGCAGTTTGTTGCATTGCTGGCGTAGTGGCTACGGTTCGATCGTGTTCGTCTCCTAGGTATGTACGGTGTGGTTTGTTTGAGTACTAGCTGTAAGTGTAAAAATGGTCAGTTATTAATATAATCGGTGATTTTAGTTGTAATGAAACTTTTTGTGTGTTTTAATGCCATTTTCTTGCCACTACGCCAGCACACGATCGAACTAGTGTGATATAATGTTTCATGTAATGCTCAAAGGAGTGGCAGCAGATACTTGTTTAGTTCTGGCTTGAATTGACTATTTCAATTCAAGTCAGAACTAAACAGTTATCTGCTGCTACTCATTCGAGCTTTACATGAAACATTATATCACACTAGCTCGATCGTCTGCTGGCGTAGTGACTACGGTTCGATCGCGTTTGTCTGATAGCCAGCTAGGTACGTACGGTGATGTTTATTTACTTATCTTCTGTGGGTTTTGTGCAGAAAGTATACGTTAAAACAGTATAATATGACTATTTTCGATTTGTTTTTAATCTAATTAATCTTTTTGCATGCTTTAATGTCATCCTTTTGCCACGATCTAGTGATCATCTCATCAGCTTCTATTTTTACCAGTCTACCGGAACTTTGTGGAAGTAAAGGGACAAAACTCGGGCTTTTCACTTGATGAGCGGAGAGAACGTGAAGGGTGATAGGTACAAAGGGAAGCCTAGCACAGGTAGTGTCCGAAAGGTATTGACGGATTGATGCAATACGGCGCAGTTCAAGAAAACATGCACGGCATGTACTGCTAATCTGATCGTGCATGGACAAGGTCTGGTCAATGTGAACACCGAGATACCTATCTGAGCTCTTGAATGGAATAGAGCTACCCCCAATGACTGTGGACTCACTCCCCACAAGCCCAAGACGTGATGGTGCACCGACAGGTAAAACTTAAGTTTTATCTGTGTTGAGCATCAGTTTGTTGCTGTTCATCCATGAAAGTACATCGTCAACATATGTCTCAATATCTGACTGCACAGAAGAAAAATCACCAATAAAATAAAGTGCTCGATGCTTTTTTTTATATTGCGACTTTTTCACCCATTGATGGGTGTTCAAACCGCACACATTTACCCCCTGGTCATCGGGCTATCTCTTTGTACCACTCCAACACCACCCCAACTCCCCGGGGAGCATGCAACCAGGCTGCGGATTATGGCGCCAGTTATCTCTCACAATCTTTCAAGTCAGCCCTCACAGGTTTAATAGCTGTTGCGATGACCACTGCTTTCATCCCTTCTCCAGTAAACACTCTCTTGTGGTTTGGAGGTAAGAACAGACTCACCGCGTCTTCCCACGTGATTCGTAAAAGACAAGTATCGAGGTAAATCGAGACTAGATCTGCAGTAACTCTGACCAGCTCTGGTGATGCTTTTGGTCAGTGGCCTGACATTGTCTACCAAGGCTGATAGGTCGTAAAATTTGCTCATTTATTCTTTCATTATTCCGTTGATGCCATCAAAAAGACCAAGTGAGACCAATATGAACGTCTGCTGACTGTTCAGTTGCTGCAATCGATAGGTTTAAAAAAACTCAGAACTCTTCTACTAGCAACTATGGTCACCCACGACTGGAATGACTTGTATGATAATTAATAAAATTTACTGCTTAACATCTCTACACCTGTAGTGTACATCATCCATCCTGACAGCTCAAGATATGGTCAGTGCAATATAGGACACAATTATTAAGATAACAGTTTCTGACAAAGGACTGTCTTCAAAACACCTCCTATGTGGGGAGCGTGAGCTTGGTCCGTGACAGGAACAAAACTTGTCTCCAGTGCACTTACCAACCTCTTCCTAAATTCAAGTTCTTTTCATTTTCAGTTCTTCGTTCCCTCCCAACACAAAATTAAAGTTGCAGTTTGTCCCCTCGCTACACAGACCAAAAGGGGTAGGCTACGCGCTCATCTCATGCACGGAAAAGACGGACTGCATGAAGAGCGTTGACGGAATCACAAGCCAGGGTCGTGTCCCAGGGGCCCGGGGTGCCAGGGGTGACGATCAATTAGAAGGATCGAGACCAGCCAGGGAAAGTGTGGTGGTGCTGGCCCTGGGCGCCACATCTCTTGTCCCACCTCACCTCAAGCACGCCAGCTCGCTCAGCTGGAAGATTTCACCCTTGGCAGGGCGGCGGCGCCAGCAGTCGCATCTTGACGCTGCTCCCCGTGTGGAAATGTCAGTCGCCACAAGAGGCGACGTGGGTGAAGACTTTCGCTCGGCCTCCAGCTTCACAGATCACAAGAGGCGCTGCAAATTAGCTCGCGTCGAGGGATGGTTAGGGGCAACACTTGAATGCGCAGATGAGGGAGTCATGGCTCCGCGGTGCTGTCGCTCCAGTTGCAAAGGGAAAGGAAGCGCAAGCTGGCCTGCGTTGGTGGCGGTCCTTCGTAGAGTGCAGACGTTGACGCCATTCTAGTTTTGAAATACAGCGTCGATTATCATGTCTCGTTGCACGCACAGCGATGATTTAATTGTCTTGAGAAACGGTCCGCAACAAATCTCTGTCTGTGTGTCTGTCTGTCTGT